>JBBGZY010003879.1:0-53228 GCA_037952925.1 Lithobates clamitans | reverse complement strand
TATGACATCATACTATGTGTTCATCAATTATGACATCATACTATGTGTTCATCAATTATGACATCATAGTACAATCTGAAGTCCAGGCAAATGGCTAAACACACAGAGGAAATCTATATACGGGAGCTGTTTTACCTCCCACACGATTTTTATTTCTGTCCATCCAGTTCTGAGATTTACACAGCTCTGCCACACAGTACAGGCCTGGCAGGGGCCTTGACCTGTCTCTGTTGGACTTTTCACTTTTATTTACCACCCAGCGACTGGACAGGGAAACAAAGAAGCAGCTCATCTCTGTCACTCTGCTCTCTCCTCCTATCAGCATGCACCCCACGCTGATTGGCTCCTTGTGCTGCTTCCCCCCTCCCCTTTTCTGACTCCTGCTGTACTGCAAGAGGTCAATCTCAAGGACAGATAAATAGATTTGGTTTTTAGCCAACATTTTTAAGATGCTGAGCTCCTTCTACTCTCATGATCTTAAGATCAGCCTTACCTGTGCAATTCTGGGGGGGGGGGGGGGGGGTGCAGACTACTATAATCACATGACCCCAGTGTTGTAATTGCATTGAAGCATTGCAGGACATTGCTAGGACTGCCTGATCTTCAGTCCTAAGCTTTAGAGCAGAGGTCTCCAAACTTTCTAAACAAAGGGCCAGGTTACTGTCCTTCAGACTTTAGGAGGGCCGGGCTGTGGTCAGTGGGGAGTAGAAAAGGTCCCGATATCAGTGGGAAAAAATAAGGCCCCTTGTTTATTTCAGTTGCATCTCATTATTGGTGTAATTGAGAGGAATTGTGCCCCATCATCAATGCCACTGGGCCCCATCTTTGGTGTCATTGGGCCCCATTGTTGGTGTCACTGGGAGGAATTGTGCCCCCTTCATTAGTGTCAGTGGGGGGAATTATGTCCCATTGTTGGTATCAGTGGATTAAATAGTGCCCCATCATTGGTATCAGTGGGAGGAATTGTGCCCCATCATTGGTATCAGTGGGAGGAATAGTGCCCCATCATTGGTATCAGTGGGAGGAATAGTGCCCCATCATTGGTATCATTGGGAGGAATAGTGCCCCATCATTGGTATCAGTGGGAGGAATAGTGTCTCATCATTGGTGTCAGTGGGAGGAATAGTGCCCCATCATTGGTATCATTGGGAGGAATAGTGCCCCATCATTGGTATCATTGGGAGGAATATTGCCCCATCATTGGTATCAGTGGGAAAAATAGTGTCCCATCATTAGTATCAGTGGGAGGAATAGTGCCCCATCATTGGTGTCAGTGGGAGGAATATTGCCCTATCATTGGTATCAGTGGGAGGAATAGTGCCCCATCATTGGTATCAGTGGGAGGAATAGTGCCCCATCATTGGTATCAGTGGGAGGAATATTGCCCTATCATTGGTATCAGTGGGAGGAATAGTGCCCCATCATTGGTATCAGTGGGAGGAATAGTGCCCCATCATTGGTGTCAGTGGGAGGAATAGTGCCCCATCATTGGTATCAGTGGGAGGAATGGTGCCCCATCATTGGTATCAGTGGGAGGAATAGTGCCCCATCATTGGTATCAGTGGGAAAAATAGTGTCCCATCATTAGTATCAGTGGGAGGAATAGTGCCCCATCATTGGTGTCAGTGGGAGTAATAGTGCCCCATCATTGGTGTCAGTGGAAGGAATAGTGCCCCATCATTGGTGTCAGTGGGAGGAATAGTGCCCCATCATTGGTGTCAGTGGAAGGAATAGTGCCCCATCATTGGTGTCAGTGGGAGGAATAGTGCCCCATCATTGGTGTCAGTGGGAGGAATAGTGCCCCATCATTGGTATCAGTGGTGGGAGGAATAGTGCCCCATCATTGGTGTCAGTGGGAGGAATAGTGCCCCATCATTGGTGTCAGTGGGAGGAATAGTGCCCCATCATTGGTATCAGTGGGAAAAATAGTGTCCCATCATTAGTATCAGTGGGAGGAATAGTGCCCCATCATTGGTGTCAGTGGGAGGAATAGTGCCCCATCATTGGTGTCAGTGGGAGCAATAGTGCCCCATCATTGGTATCAGTGGTGGGAGGAATAGTGCCCCATCATTGGTGTCAGTGGGAGCAATAGTGCCCCATCATTGGTATCAGTGGTGGGAGGAATAGTGCCCCATCATTGGTGTCAGTGGGAGGAATAGTGCCCCATCATTGGTGTCAGTGGGAGGAATAGTGCCCCATCATTGGTGTCAGTGGGAGCAATAGTTCCCCATCATTGGTATCAGTGGTGGGAGGAATAGTGCCCCATCATTGGTGTCAGTGGGAGGAATAGTGCCCCATCATTGGTGTCAGTGGGAGGAATAGTGCCCCATCATTGGTGTCAGTGGGAGGAATAGTGCCCCATCATTGGTGTCAGTGGGAGGAATAGATAAAAACAAGCAAAGGGCTGCATCTAACCCCCCCCCCCCCCCCCCCGGGCCGCAGTTTGGGGACCACTGCTTTGGAGTGTTGAGCCATTTACAAAAGCAGGGGGATAGCTATAAAGAAATAATATTTTCTTGAATACAAAAGAAAACCCACCGTTCACAATTTGAAAGATGTTTTAAAAATTCCATCACAGAGGCAGAAAAATGAATATATATATATATGTTTTGGATAGTGGGCGGAGTCATGCAAACCATTGCTTTGTCCCTTTTGTGGCCAACAACATCCAGAAACACCAGTTTATGGTACAGATACAATCCTATATCACAGAGCCATTTATTCCAACTGTTTCGGGCTTTTTGGTCCTTCATCAGTGCAGTGTATGGAAGCCATGACTTCTATAGAGTGGGGCTTGGGACCCAATGAGACCGTATAACCATAGAGGTTAGGATGAGAAGGGACCAAAGGAGTCAAAAGACCTTCAACCGGATCAGTGCTTAGCGCTGTAAAGACTTGTGACAATATTACTACCATTGGCCCAGATGCACATCCAGAACCGCTGCTTTATACAACCGATACAGATAAATATTATTGAGCCGTTTTTTTCCTAACTGAATGCAGCTGTTTCAGATTAGTTGTCCAGCAACAACCTTATTATAGAACAATGAAGTGTTTGTGTATATTGATAAAGTACAAACAGATGGTTCCTCTCTTTTACATATTGTACATTATTATGCTTGTTGTAGTACACTAATATGACCACTAGATGGCAGTGGTTCCCCAGTTTTAGATATTGTACTGTACGTCATTGTGCTTCATGTAGTACATTAATATGGCCACTAGATGGCAGTAGTTCTCCAATTTTGCATATTGTACATCATTATGCTTTATGCATTACACTAATATGACCACTAGATGACAGTGGTTCTCCACCGTTGCATATTGCTCATCATTATTCTTGTTGCAGTACACTAATATGACCAATAGGTGGCAGTAGTTCTCCAATTTTGAATATTGTACATTCTTATGCTTGATGTTTTACACTAATATGACCACTAAATGGCAGTAGTTCTCCAATTTTGCATATTGTACATCATTATGCTTCAAGTAGTACACTAATATGGCCACTAGCTGGCAGTAGTTCTGCAATTTTGCATATTGTACATTATTACGGTATGTTTGATGTTTTACATTAATATGACCACTAGATGGCATCCTCTGCCCCCTTTACATCCCCCCCCCCTACAGTAGTGTCCTCTGCCCCCCTTCACATCACCCCCCCATAGTAGTGTCCTCTGCCCCCCTTCACATCACCCCTCCATAGTAGTGTCCTCTGCCTCCTTTCACATCACCCCCCCATAGTAGTGTCCTCTGCCTCCCTTCACATCACCCCCCCCATAGTAGTGTCCTCTGCCCCCCCTTTACATCACCCCCCCCCCACAGTAGTGTCCTCTGCCCCCCCTTTACATCACCCCCCCCCACAGTAGTGTCCTCTGCCCCTTTACATCAGCCTCCCATAGTAGTGTCCTCTGCCCCCCCTTCACATCACCCCCCATAGTAGTGTCCTCTGCCCCCCCCTTTACATCACCCCCCCATAGTAGTGTCCTCTGCCCCCCTTTACATCGCCCCCCATAGTAGTGTCCTCTGCCCCCCCTTTACATCACCCCCATAGTAGTGTCCTCTGCCCCCTTCACATCACCCCCCCTTAGTAGTGTCCTCTGCCCCCCCTTCACATCACCCCCCATAGTAGTGTCCTCTGCCCCCTCTTTACATCACCCCCCCACAGTAGTGTCCTCTGCCCCCTTCACATCATACCCCCTTCATAGTAGTGTCCCCTGCTCCCCCTTCACATTTTCCCCCCATACTAGTGTCCTCTGCCCCCCTTTACATCACCCCCCCATAGTAGTGTCCTCTGCCCCCTTCACATCACCCCCCCCCCCTAGTAGTGTCCCCTGCCCCCCCTTCACATCTTTCCCCCATAGTAGTGTCCTCTGCCCCCCTTCACATCACCCCTCCATAGTAGTGTCCTCTGCCTCCTTTCACATCACCCCCCCCCATAGTAGTGTCCTCTGCCTCCCTTCACATCACCCCCCCATAGTAGTGTCCTCTGCCCCCCCTTTACATCACCCCCCCCCCCACAGTAGTGTCCTCTGCCCCTTTACATCAGCCTCCCATAGTAGTGTCCTCTGCCCCCCCTTCACATCACCCCCCATAGTAGTGTCCTCTGCCCCCCCCTTTACATCACCCCCCCATAGTAGTGTCCTCTGCCCCCCTTTACATCGCCCCCCATAGTAGTGTCCTCTGCCCCCCTTTACATCACCCCCATAGTAGTGTCCTCTGCCCCCTTCACATCACCCCCCCTTAGTAGTGTCCTCTGCCCCCCCTTCACATCACCCCCCATAGTAGTGTCCTCTGCCCCCCCTTCACATCACCCCCCATAGTAGTGTCCTCTGCCCCCTCTTTACATCACCCCCCCACAGTAGTGTCCTCTGCCCCCTTCACATCATACCCCCTTCATAGTAGTGTCCCCTGCTCCCCCTTCACATTTTCCCCCATACTAGTGTCCTCTGCCCCCCTTTACATCACCCCCCCATAGTAGTGTCCTCTGCCCCCTTCACATCACCCCCCCCCCTAGTAGTGTCCCCTGCCCCCCCTTCACATCTTTCCCCCATAGTAGTGTCCTCTGCCCCCTTCACATCATACCCCCTTCATAGTAGTGTCCTCTGCTCCCCCTTCACATTTTCCCCCCCATACTAGTGTCCTCTGCCCCCCTTTACATCACCCCCCCATAGTAGTGTCCTCTGCCCCCTTCACATCACCCCCCCCCCCTAGTAGTGTCCCCTGCCCCCCCTTCACATCTTTCCCCCATAGTAGTGTCCTCTGCCCCCCTTCACATCACCCCCCTCCCCCCATAGTAGTGTCCCCTGCCCCCCCTTCACATCTTTCCCCCATAGTAGTGTCCTCTGCCCCCCCCCTTACATCACCCCCACAGTAGTGTCCTCTGCCCCCTTCACATCACTCCCCCATAGTAGTGTCCCCTGCCCCCCCTTCACCTCACCCCCCCATAGTAGTGTCCTCTGCCCCCCCTTCACCTCACCCCCCCATAGTAGTGTCCTCTGCCCCCCCTTACTACACCCCCCCCATAGTAGTGTCCTCTGCCCCCCCTTACTACACCCCCCCCATAGTAGTGTCCTCTGCCCCTTTACCTCCCCCCCATAGTAGTGTCCTCTGCCCCTTTACCTCCCCCCCATAGTAGTGTCCTCTGCTCCCTTCACATCACCCCCCCATAGTAGTGTCCTCTGCTCCCTTCACATCACCCCCCCATAGTAGTGTCCTCTGCCCCCTGACTAAAACAAAAGTCAACTAAAATCTTAGCCGTCCCCCCCCCCCCCCCCCCCCGCCGCTAGATCTGGCCTTGCTGTGTACAGAATGTTCCCAAGCTGACTTCCTTTCCTGCCACAAAGTTCTCAGCCAATCATAATGTGTCTACAGGGAGCCCACTCCTTACATGAGCCTCGCCTGCAACTGTCACCCAGAGCTTTGCCCCCTCCCCCGCTGTCCAATGAGGTCAAGCCTCTGTGACCAATAGGGACGCAGAGCCAGAGATTGGTATTGGGAGTAAAGGAAATGTGTAGAAATAAGTTGCGATGTTTCTGATTGTGTCCTAAATCTCATGTGTGCCGCTTTCTCTACAGCTGACCACCCAGCTGGCCCGATGCAGGCCCGTGGCCAGTGCATTGGACTCGGCGGAAATCCTCGCCTGTCAGGAGCTCCTGGATTCCTTTGTAAGTAGAGAAACCCAAAAACTAGATGATCACAGATTTCACCGACAGAAATACAACCGACCAATCACAATCACTTAAATCACATCCATGTTTACAGATATAAATCATTATCTCCGCCTTGTTGGGTTGTCAGTAAAAAATCCATCCCAGTCCAGTGACAGTGCCTAGGCTGAGATGATGCCATCAGTCTGCTGCAGGCAGGAGGAAGCATTTTCTCAGTCTCCCCCCCCTCCCCCCAGCGATCAGACTGTACATTGTAACTTTGTTATGAGCCGAGAGGCTGCAGCAGGGGCTGATCTGTGTTAAACATTTGTGAACACGGCCAAAAACTGCACATGCAGCAGAATTGACACGATTGGGTCTTATCTGGTGCCGGCATCTCAGTCCTGGAAGTAGATGGTGACCCTGGATGATGCCTGAACAAAGATGGCTCCGTCCTTCTGTAGAGAAGAGCAGATGAAGGCCTGGCCAGGGGGAGTACTGTGATCTCTGTAACAGGTAATACATACCTGGAAGTTATACACTGACACATTGGCGGGCGTTCACTGAACGTTACCCAGCTGTGGGTACTGAGCGTACAACACGGGCTCAAAATATCAAAGTACACAGGGTGGGTGTGGTATGTCTTATTGTTTAGCCAATCACAGCAGTTACATGATGGGAACACCCAACTCCTGGCATTTAGATTAAAGATCCAGGGGTGGTGGAAATGGGTTAAGAGTGGTGCAAGCTTTTTAGAAAGGTATCAAGTGCCATTGTTTATAAACATTGTTCAGACATTAGATAATGTTACTTTGTATCTCTCCATCTCCTGCCTGATCAATGTTTGTAAACAGAAAGATTCAAAGTAACATTGTTTATAAACATTGATCAGACAGGAGATAGAGAGATACAAAGTAACATTGTCTCCCGTCTGATCAATGTTTATAAACAATGTTACTTTGTATCTCTCTATCTCCTGTCTGATCAATGTTTATAAACAATGTTACTCTGTATCTCTCTGTTTATAAACATTGATCAAACAGGAGATAGAGCGATACAAAGTAACATTGTTTATAAACATTGATCAGACAGGCAGGGGCGGACTGACCATTGAGCCACTCGGGCACTGCCCGAGGGCCCTGAGCCACTAGGGGGCCCCATCAGGGTTGGCAGCCTCAGTAAAACCAGGGACAGTATGTATAAATCTGTGTTTTTTTACATCTGTCTGTGTATACTGTATGTACATGTATGTGTATACTGTGTGATTGTATACTGTGTGATTGTATACTGTGTGATTGTATACTGTGTGATTGTATACTGTGTGGCCCCATAATCTCTGATTTCCTGGGGGCCCCATAATCTCCTATTGCCCGGGGGCCCCGTTAGTTATCAGTCCACCCCTGCAGAGAGGAGATAGAGAGATACAAAGTAACATTGTCTCCCGTCTGATCAATGTTTATAAACAATGTTACTCTGTATCTCTCTGTTTATAAACATTGATCAGACAGGAGATAGAGAGATACAAAGTAACATTGTTTATAAACATTGATCAGACAGGAGATCAAGAGATACAAAGTAACATTGTTTATAAACATTGATCAGACAGGAGATCGAGAGATACAAAGTAACATTGTTTATAAACATTGCTCAGATGGGAGATAGAGATACAAAGTAACATTGTTTATAAACATTGATCAGACAGGAGATAGAGAGATACAAAGTAACATTGTTTATAAACATTGATCAGACGGGAGACAATGTTACTTTGTATCTCTTGATCTCCTGTCTGATCAATGTTTATAAACAATGTTACTCTGTATGTCTCTGTCTTCCGTCTGATCAATGTTTATAAACAGAGAGATACAGAGAAACATTGTTTATAAACATTGATCAGATGGGAGATAGAGATACAAAGTAACATTGTTTATAAACATTGCTCAGATGGGAAATAGCCATTTTCAGACAGTTTGCCTACAATTAACTGCATACGGGCATAGGGCGCATGCATGTACCCCCCCTCCCCATTGGCACCTGCTGCGATTATACACAGCGGGAGCCTGTCAGCAAGTCTCGGACAATGATACAGGGACAAGAAGCAAAGTTAACCCTTTGATCGCCCCTAGATGTTAACCCCTTCCCAGCCAGTGTCATTAGTACAGTGACAGTGTATAGTATTATCACTGATCGCTGTGTTAGTGTCACTAATAATGTCAGTGGCAGTTAGTTCCCCACCCCCAGCGTCAGTTAGTGTCAGATTGTCCGCCGCACTATCACAGTCCTGCTATAAATCGCTGATCACTGTCATTACTAGTATATAAAAAAAATTAAAATATTCCAGTATATATCCCATAGTTTGTAAATGATTGGAAATTTCACACAAACCGATCAATATACACTTATTGGGATTTTTTTTTTTCCTGAAGACATGGCGCAGAATACAGTTTTGGCCTAAATGTAGGAAAATAAATCGATTCTTCAACATTTTTACTGGATGTGTTTTAAAGCAGAAAGTAGAAAATATTGTTTTTTTTTTTTTCTTTGTTTTTTTTTTCAAAATTTTCAGGATTCTTTTGTTTTATATAATAAAAAATAAAAACCGCAGAGATGATCAAATACCACCAGAAGAAAAGCTCTATTTGTGTGAAAAAAAATATAAATTTTATTTGTGTACAGTGTCGCACGACCGCGCAATTGTCAGTTAAAGTAAGGCAGCGCTGTATTGCAAAACATGGTCTGGTCATGAAGGGGGGGGGTAAATCTTCCAGAGCCGAGGTGGTTAAGTATTCCCCATAGCTGATTATTACCGTGACTCTGTAGAAGGTTCATCAGCGTTATTGTGTGACAGTCAGAGTTTACCTGGCGAATATTTTCCTCTCGGGGTGATTGGGTGACGTCCTGTTTTGTTGCTCCGGGGTCAGGAACAAAGGGGGTGTGGCCCCCGGAGGGGGGGGAGGGGACCTGAGCTCGGAATGTGTTCCTGTTACAGTCCGGTTAATCCCCGCCATGCAATGCATCACCATTTAACTGACCAAAAATGTGCCGTCAGCTCTGCGTCTTTCAAAGTCCGCACAGCTGACGACACATTTTTGTGAGCAAAAATGAGAAATTATCACACGATGGCACCGACCATCAGACTCTTATTGCTCCCCGACCTCAACCAACGATCGAATGACCCCACCACAGGCCTACAGATACCCCGACCCCAACCAACGATCGAATGACCCCACCACAGACCTACAGATACCCCGACCCCAACCAACAATCGAATGACCCCACCACAGGCCTACAGATACCCCGACCCCAACCAACGATCGAATGACCCCACCACAGGCCTACAGATACCCCGACCCCAACCAACAATCGAATGACCCCACCACAGGCCTACAGATACCCCGACCCCAACCAACGATCGAATGACCCCACCACAGGCCTACAGATACCCCGACCCCAACCAACAATCGAATGACCCCACCACAGGCCTACAGATACCCCGATCCCAACCAACAATCGAATGACCCCACC
Organism: Lithobates clamitans; assembly: GCA_037952925.1. Lineage (NCBI taxonomy): Eukaryota > Metazoa > Chordata > Amphibia > Anura > Ranidae > Lithobates > Lithobates clamitans. The sequence continues at coordinate 43,557 of JBBGZY010003879.1, read as the reverse complement.
ACAGGCCTACAGATACCCCGACCCCAACCAAGAATCGAATGACCCCGCCACAGGCCTACAGATACCCCGACCCCAACCAACAATCGAATGACCCCACCACAGGCCTACAGATACCCCGACCCCAACCAACAATCGAATGACCCCACCACAGGCCTACAGATACCCCGACCCCAACCAACGATCGAATGACCCCACCACAGGCCTACAGATACCCCGACCCCAACCAACAATCGAATGACCCCACCACAGGCCTACAGATACCCCGACCCCAACCAACAATCGAATGACCCCCACCACATGCCTACAGATACCCCGACCCCAACCAACAATCGAATGACCCCACCACAGGCCTACAGATACCCCAACCAACAATCGAATGACCCCACCACAGGCATACAGATACCCCAACCAACAATCGAATGACCCCACCACAGGCCTACAGACACCCAGACCCCAACCAATGATCGAATGACCCCACCACAGGCCTACAGATACCCCGACCCCAACCAACGATCGAATGACCCCACCACAGGCCTACAGATACCCCAACCAACAATCGAATGACCCCACCACAGGCATACAGATACCCCAACCAACAATCGAATGACCCCACCACAGGCCTACAGACACCCAGACCCCAACCATGATCGAATGACCCCACCACAGGCCTACAGATACCCCGACCCCAACCAACGATCGAATGACCCCACCACAGGCCTACAGATACCCCGACCCCAACCAACGATCAAATGACCCCACCACAGGCCTACAGATACCCCGACCCCAACCAACAATCGAATGACCCCACCACAGGCCTACAGATACCCCAACCAACAATCGAATGACCCCACCACAGGCCTACAGACACCCCGACCCCAACCAACGATCGAATGACCCCACCACAGGCCTACAGATACCCCGACCCCAACCAACGATTGAATGACCCCCACCACAGGTCTACAGATACCCCGACCCCAACCAACGATCGAATGACCCCACCACAGGCCTACAGATACCCCGACCCCAACCAACAATCGAATGACCCCACCACAGGCCTACAGATACCCCGACCCCAACCAACAATCGAATGACCCCACCACAGGCCTACAGATACCCCGACCCCAACCAACAATCGAATGACCCCACCACAGGCCTACAGATACCCCGACCAACGATCGAATGACCCCACCACAGGCCAACAGATACCCCGCTCAACTGTGACCAGGAGGGGGAGCTGGAAAGACCAGAGTCCAGGCTTCAGTGCCTCCAAATTTGCCCCCCCCAAAGATGTATGAGCACCAATCTGCATGCCCCCCCCAGCATAAATTCCCCCCCTCCCAGTAACAAATCCACCCCTTGCTGGAATACCCTCTCTTAGCACAAATCTTTGATCCCCCCTCCCTCCAAAAAATAAATAATTTCACCCCTCCTACCATAAATTCTATACCCCTAAAATTCCCCTTCTTGTACACTCTTCTTCCCCCTATCAGCCCTCCTAACACAAATCCCCATAAATCACCACTTCTTAGCACCCCCGCTGCAAATTTCCCCTTCTAGAACAATACTTATCCCCAGCCCCCCCCACCCTCCAAAAAAACATTGACCCCTCCAGCACAAATTCTCTACCCCTAAAATTCCCCCCCCAGTACACATCTTCTCCCCCCATCCGCCCTCCTAACACAAAACCTCCTAAATCACCACTCTTAGCACCCCCCCCCCCCCCAATTTTGCGCCTCCTAGAGTAATACTTACCCCCAGCCGCCCCCCCCCCCCAAAAAAAAAAATTCACCCCTCCTAGCACACATTTTCTACCTTTAAAATTTCCCCTCCTAGTAAAAATCTTCTTCCCCCTATCCGCTCTCCTAACACAAATCCCCATAAATCACCACCCCGCCCCCAAATTTCCCCTCCTAGAACAATACTCACCCCCAGCGGCCCCCCAGATTCCCCCTTTCCAACATAAAACGCCCCCACCTCACATGATACCACGGTGCCCAGGGCAGCCGCCACTCCTGCCCACCCCCTTGTCCCGCCTCTGGTTGCCATCATTTGTACCTGAGAGTTCAGCTTTAAGGCTCCTTTCATTCACACTTGTGACTTTACATTGTGACTTTACATTGTGACTCTGGATGGGACTGTTGCACAACCGTCACTTTGGTAACATTAAGATACGACTTTTGTGCGACTTTTGAGAGTTTACATTGCAGTCCATGAAAGTCTCATAGCGCAGGAACCATTTTTAAAGTCACAGCGACTAACTGTTTATTGGTTACATTGTCAGTACAGAGTAAAAATATGCCAACGCGTTTTGTCCGCCAGGCCCGACGTCCAAAAAGCGTTGGGCGGATTTTACTGACAACATAGCCAATAAAAAGTTACCCTATTTTGGATGATACGGAGTTGCCGGCTCACCTATTGTGTATGCATACAGACACACAGGGGGTGATTTACTAAAACTGGAGAGTGCAGCATCTGGTGCCGCTCTGCATAGAAACCAATCAGCTTCCAGGTTTTATTGGCAAAAGCTTAATTGAACGAGCTGAAGTCAGAAGCTAATTGGCTACCATGTACAGGTGCACCAGATTCTGAGAGCACCGGTTTTGGTAAATCTCCTCCTTAGGGTATATTTATAAAACATTTGCAGAGCTCCTCATTGAGAATGTTAATAGGCTATTTCCTCTCCAGGTCGAATATTTATCATAGAGTGAATCAGGAAACTACTGCATTATGGCCACTAGCTGGCAGTGACGCGGTAATTTATTTCATATGATTGTCAGCACCACCTAGTGGCCATAATGCAGTATTTTCCTGCTTTGCTCTATTATGTATGAATAAAAAACATTTAACCTGGAGAGAGAATAGTCCGAATAACATTTGATTTAGAGCACAGAGGGTCAGTGGTTAGCATGCCGGGGACTTGGTTCGGATCTGGGCCAGGACACTATACGCATGGAGTTTGCATAGGTTTCCTCCTACACTCCAGAGACATGCGTTACGTGACCCTAGTATGTGTATGTATACGAGATCGGGAGCTTAGATTGTAAGCTCCTTGGGGCAGGGACGTGAATGTAGGTAAAGTGCTGTTAGTGCCATATAAATGCCTGTAATAAATAATCATCTATATCTGTTCTTCTCTTTCTAGAATGCATTTTGGTTCAGCCTGGGCTGGTGCACCATCTTCTTCATCCCCAGCATCATCCTGTCTATCAAATTGGCCAAATACTACCGGAGGATGAAAACCTCAGATGTCTTCGAGTAAGAACGCACGCCGACCTTTACCGTCAATTATTAACGCTGAACTCTACGCAGATCACTAAATACACTGAGACAGTAGATTTACCCACTTCAGCACCACACCTTTCCTGGCACTTTTTGTTTGCAAGTGTTTTTTTTTGCAGAAAATTTGAATCCCCAAACATTATACAGTGCCTTGAAAAAGTATTCACACCCCTTGAAATTTTCCACATTTTGTCATGTTACAACCAAAACATAAATGTATTTTATTGGGATTTTATGTGATAGACCAACACAAAGTGGCTCATAATTGTGAAGTGGAAGGAAAATGATAAATGGTTTTCAAAGTTTTTTACAAATAAATATGTGAAAAGTGTGGGGGGGGGGGGCATTTGTATTTCAGCCTCCTTTACTCTGATACCCCTAACTAAAATCTAGTGGAACCAATTGCCTTCAGAAGTCACCTAATTAGTAAATAGAGTCCACCTGTGTGTAACTTAATCTCAGTATAAATACAGCTGTTCTGTGAAGCCCTCGGAGGTTTGTTAGAGAACCTTAGTGAACAAACAGCATCATGAAGGCCAAGGAAACACACCAGACAGGTCAGGGATAAAGTTGTGGAGAAGTATAAAGCAGGGTTAGGTTATAAAAAAGTTATCCCAAGCTTTGAACATCTCACTGAACTCTGTTCAATCCATCATCGGAAAATGGAAAGCGTATGGCACAACTGCAATCCTACCAAGACATGGCCGTCCACCTAAACTGACCGGCCGGGCAAGAAGAACATTCATCAGAGAAGAGCCAAGAGGTCCATGGTAACTCTGGAGGAGCTGCAGAGATCCACAGCTCAGGTGGGAGAATCTGTCCACAGGACAACTATTAGTCGTGTTCTCCACAAATCTGCCCTTTATGGAAGAGTGGCAAGAAGAAAGACATTGGTGAAAGAAAGTCATAAGAAGTCCTGTTTGTAGTTTGTGAGAAGCCATGTGGAGGACACAGCAAACATGTGGAAGAAGGTGATCTGGTCACATGAGACCAAAATTTCAACTTTTTGGCCTAAAAGCAAAACACTATGTGTGGGGAAAACTAACACTACACATCACCCTGAACACCATCCCCACCGTGAAACATGGTGGTGGCAGTGTCATGTGGTGGGGATGCTTTTCTTCAGCAGGGACAGGGAAGCTGGTCAGAGTTGATGGGAAGATGGATGGAGACAAATACAGGGCAATCTTAAAAGAAAACCTGTTAGAGTCTACAAAAGACTTGAGACTGGGGAGGAGGTTCACCTTCCAGCAGGAACAACGACCCGGGAAACATACAGCCAGAGCTACAATGGAATGGTTTAGATCAAAGCATATTCATGTGTTAGAATGGCCAGTCACAGTCCAGACCTAAATCACATTGAGAATCTGTGGCAAGACTTGAAAATTGCTGTTCACAGACGCTCTCCATCCAATCTGACAGAGCTTGAGATATTCTGCAAAGAAGAAGAATGGGCAAAAATGTCCCTCTCTAGATGTGCAAAGCTGGTAGAGACATCCCCAAAAAAGACTTGCAGCTGTAATTGCAGAGAAAGGGGGTTCTACAAAGTATTGACTCCGGGGGGCGCCATACAAATGTACCCCCCCCACACTTTTCACATATTTATTTTTTAAAAACATTTGGAAAACAATTTATCATTTTCCTTCCACTTCACAATTATGTGACACTTTGTGTTGGTCTATCACATAAAATCCCAATAAAATACATTTACATTTTTGGCTGTAACATGACAAAATGTGGGACATTTCAAGGGTATGAATACTTTTTCATGGCACTGTATATATACACACAGAGTTTCAATTTTGTGAGTTGGTTCTGAATGCGGTAATTACTTTTTTCTTTCTTTTTGTCTTTCAGCGCCCCGAATGATCACCTGGAAATGTAAGTTGGATCATCAATAATCAATCATTGTTATCTTTGTTCCATTGGTGACATGACTGAGCTGAGTGCAGAATAAACCACAATAGAGGGGGGAGGGGGGGGGGAATCGCCTACTAATAGAGCTTCAGGTTTTATTGAACTACATTTCCCAGCATGCAGGATGTTGTGGCCTCTGCTGGCTGCCTTTGACTAGACGTGGAGCTCGTTCATACGGGTTCCATCTCTGAAGAGCGATCTACATCCAGAGAGCATTTTACAGATGGTTAGGAGGTCTTATGTCTCCTCACTGCCTGCTTTAGCCCCCTTGACCGCCGCACTAGGGGGCTTCAACCGTTTGCATTGCACACAGTGGTGGGGCGCTTGCAGAGTGGCTTGAATGGGTTGTGCTCAGCGGGCACTACGCCCACCAAAAGCATCAGAGGGTGTAACTCCTGCCGCCGTGTACACAGCTGGCCGCTGCCTCTTCAGCTACAGGGGGATCAGTAAAATATGGTTCAGCCATGGGATTTTACCCCCCCCCCACCACTAGTGTTAACGAACCCTAAATCCGGCTATACACTGGTAGAATTTTGTTTGTCATTTTGTCTTTTTAAGAATATTTGTTCGATTTTCTAAAGTTTGAAGGAGAAGTAAGGAGTGGGATGGAAATTTTTTTCTCGACTGAACAAATTTCTGAAAACGTATGTGGTCTTCCTTCAGGAAAATTTATTACAAAATCCAGTGTTAAAAGCAAATGAAACTTTGTTTCATAGTGTCCTCTGTCCCCCCCCCCCCTTCATATCAGTGTCCTCTACCCCCTTCACATTACCCCCCCCCATAGTAGTGTCCTTGTCCCCCCCTTCATATCAGTGTCCTTCACCCCCTTCACATTACCCCCCCCCCCCCATAGTAGTGTCCTCGTCCCCCCCTTCATATCAGTGTCCTCTACCCTCTCACATTACCCCCCCCCCCTATTAGCAGTGACCTCTGCTCCCTTCACGTTACCCCCCTTTAGTGTCCTCTGCCTCCCCCTCCATAGCAGTGTCCTCTAGTCCCTTCACATTACCCCCCCCCTCCAAAGTAGTGTGCGTTGCCTCCTTCACATCACCCCCTTCATAGCTGTGTCCTCTGCCCCCTTCATATCACCACCACCACCCCCACCATAGTGCCCTCTGTCCCTTCCATAGTAGTGTCCTCTGCCCCCTTCACATCACCCCCCCCATAGTGTCCTCTCCCCCCCCCCTTCATAGCAGCGTGCTCTGCCCCCTTCACATCACCCCCCCCCCCATAGTAGTGTCCTCTGCTCCCTTCACTCCCCCCCCCCATAGTAGTGTCCTCTGCTCCCTTCACTCCCCCCCCCCATAGTAGTGACCTCTGCTCCCTTCACTCCCCCCCCCATAGTAGTGACCTCTGCCCCCCCCCCCATCCGTAGCAGTGTCCTCTGCTCCCTTAACATCACCCCCCCCATAGTGTCCTCTGCCCCCCCCCCCCATAGCTGTGTCCTCTGCTCCCTTCACATCACCCCCGCCCCATAGTGTCCTCTGCACCCCTTCACATCAATCACCCCCCCATAGTAGTGTCCTTCATATCCCCCCCCCATGGTGTCCTCTGCCCCCCCCTCCGTAGCAGTGCCCTCTGCCCCCTTCACATCAATCATACCCCCCCCCCCATAGTAGTGTCCTCTGCTCCCTTCACATCACCCCCCCCCCCCAATAGTAGTGTCCTCTGCCTCCCCCACCCCCTAAGTAATGCCCTCTGTCCCCACCCCAGCAGTGTCCTTTTCCCCCTCACAAACACATCACAGTGTGTAGTTAGCACTTTACTACCTTTTCCTAGCTGAGAGCGGGAGGCAGCACCGTACTGGATGGAGGGCGGGAGGGAGCGAGAGCTGCCAGAGTTAAATTTTTTATATTAACAAGCTGTAATCGGTTGCTAGGACTGCCCACTGTCCTAGCAACCAATCACCTGCTGGTTAACTTGAAAGGTTAACAAAGGCAGCTCCCGATCCCGTCCTCCATCCAGTACTGTGCTGCCTCCCGCTCTCCGCTCTGCAGTGATGATGTGAGTGGTGGAGGCAGAGGGGAAGGGTCGGCAAAGCAGGGATTAATTAGGGACCTACTGGCTTGCCCCACGGTCAAAGGGTAGTTCGCGATCGACGGGTTGCCACCCTCGCCTTTAAAAACACAGTTTAGGCAGGAAGGCTGAAAGAAGCCTAATCAAATGGAGAGCTCCATCTAGTGGTCATTCTACAGATCTCAATATTTGAGACAATAACAAAAATATGGAAGAGCCAATGTTTAATGATCTGAACGTCGTCCAAAAAATTAGTTTTCAGTGCAACAGTAACTTAAAACGTGTGTTTGCTCGACACAACTAATATCTTCAAACAACTTTCCCTTAAATCTGACCACATTCATATTAATCTATAGATTTGGAAAAAAAAAATGATAAAAAATAAATAATATTGAAAGTACTGCTGCTAACTGGGCTCTCATTCTAATACTTGGATCAATACATAAGTGACCAGGGACAGTATGCAGGAGTGATAACTTCACTGGCTGCATGCTTGCTGAAGGTCGGTAATTAAGTAAGGATGAGGGTGTTCTATTCTTGATTTTGATGTAAATAGTGTTTGGCGGGGTTCTTCTTTAGAGGTGAGAAAAAGCTGAATAATTGATAACTGTTTTTTTTTCCCCCTCTTTGCAGGACATCTACTTCCCAGCAATTCCTCATCCCTAGAGTAACTACAAAGTCCTGAAGGGGGCAGCACTGTGACCATCAGGACCCCCCCCAATGACCACCTTTTACCGTGGATTCCAGCCTCCGAGACAATCGGGAACGCTGTTTAGCGTGACTATTTATTGCAGATTTTTCTATTTATTTCCCATTCTATTTCACGGATACATCGGCTGTGACGGGTTCTGAACGGGCAGCCTGAAACCCCCACAGAAAACTTTGAGGGAACTTTTATTCCAAGGTGAAGGGTCTTCCTTATTTCCTGTGTGTGAAGATGATTAGATAAGACTCCGTCGCTGGACCCACCAAATGACCCCGGCTGCTGATGGCGGGTCCCGGCGGTACTTCTATTGCACTTCTATGGCATTTCTATTTTTATACATTTCATGCAAAATGTTTTTTTTTTTTAATCTTTAGTCTGAAAAAAATTATTTTTTGAAACATAAAAATTTAAAGTGAAGAAAGTTTTAGTTTTATTTTTGTAGTATTAGAATAAGTACGTTTCTGAAGAGCACTCTAAATGACGACTTCTGTTTAATGGAATCCGACAATACACAAATCAGGACATTGAGAAACCGTGGAGGACATGAGGCTGAGACTGGATTCACATGGCAGTGGGGGGCCATAGGGGGGATTCTGAGGCTGGATTCACATGGCAGTGGGGGACCATAGGGGGGGTTCAGAGGCTGGATTCACCTGGCAGTGAGGGACCATAGGGGGGATTCTGAGGATGGATTCACATAGCAGTGGGGGACCATAGGGGGGATTCTGAGGATGGATTCACATGGCAGTGGGGGACCATAGGGGGGATTCTGAGGATGGATTCACATGGCAGTGGGGGACCATAGGGGGGATTCTGAGGATGGATTCACATGGCAGTGGGGGACCATAGGGGGGATTCTGAGGATGGATTCACATGGCAGTGGGGGACCATAGGTAGGATTCTGAGGATGGATTCACATGGCAGTGGGGGACCATAGGGGGGATTCTGAGGATGGATTCACATGGCAGTGGGGGACCATATGAATGTGAGTTAGGGACCTTAGATTGTAAGCTCCTTGAGGGTAGGGACTGATGTGAATGTACAATGTATATGTAAAGCGCTGCATTAATTGATGGCGCTATATAAGTACCATAAATAAATAAAAATAAATACATTTTGAGGCTGGGTTTACATGGCAGTGGGGGGCCATAGGGGGGGATTCTGAGGCTGGATTCACATGGCGGTGGGGGCCCATAGGGGGGATTCTGAGGCTGGATTCACATGGCGGTGGGGGCCCATAGGGGGGATTCTGAGGCTGGATTCACATGGCGGTGGGGGCCCATAGGGGGGATTCTGAGGCCATAGGGGGGATTCTGAGGCTGGATTCATATGGCGGTGGGGGCCCATAGGGGGGATTCTGAGGCTGGATTCACATGGCGGTGGGGGCCCATAGGGGGGATTCTGAGGCCATAGGGGGGATTCTGAGGATGGATTCACCTGACAGTGGGGGACCATAGGGGGGTTCTGAGGCTGGATTCACATGGCAGTGGGGGACGATAGGGGAGATTTTGAGGATGGATTCACTTGGCAGTGGGGGGCCATAGGGGGGATTCTGAGGCTGGATTCACATGGCAGTGGGGGACCATGAGGTGGGTGGTGGGGGGGGGGGGTCTGAGGATGGATTCATATGGCACTGAGAGACCATAGGGGGAATTCTGAGGCTTGACTTACATGGCAGTGAAGGACCATAGAGGGGATTCTGAGGATGGATTGACATGGCAGTGAGGGACCATAGGTAGGATTCTGAGGATGGATTTACATGACAGTGAGGGACCATAGGTAGGATTCTGAGGATGGATTCACATGGCAGTGAGGGACCATAGGTAGGATTCTGAGGATGAATTCACATGGCAGTGAGGGACCATACGCATGGAGTCCCCGGGATAAATGGTGCCAATGTGGTTGTACTCTAGTGGCTAATGCCTGTAGGTCACTCCAATGCCATCAGGCGATGGTGGAGACCACTACCATGGGATCAGGGGATGTCCTTAGATGTAAGCTTTCACACACATGGTTGTGGACACAATACATGGCTTTATGAATCTATTCTCAAAAAAGTGGATCTTTCCTTGGATACAATTATTCTTGGTGGCATGTTTTAACTACCCTCTCACTAATATCAGTTGGTTTGCTTTGGGATTAAGGACATCTGATCTCATAGTAGACATTGACATTAGTGGTTTCCACCATCCCCTGATAGCATTGGAGTGGCATACATGCATTAGCCACTAGAGTCTAACCACATTGGTGCTGGTCATCCTGGAGGCTCTGTGCCCTTTGCGTTTGTTTCTTCGTTGGTAAGAACCTGGAATTCCCACTCTTAGGACCCGTGCCACTGGGCTCTGAGCTCCTGTTGATGGCCTCAGTATGAAATGCTCGTTCAGAATTCAATGGTTGTTCCATTTCACCCGCAGCTGACCACTTTCTGTACCTGCTTCATGAGGGTTCTTCCTTACTATAGACTTGTATGGAAATGTGAATAAAAGTCCGCCGACACCAGCCCTTATGTTGTCATAATAGTGCAGCCTTATTTCTTATGGCAGGGGTCTCCAAGCTTTTCAAAGAGCCAGTACGGATGGGCACTGATGAGGAAGCACGGATGGGCACTGATGAGGCGGCACTGATGGACACTGATGAGGAGGCACTGATGGGGTAGCACTGATGGGCACTGATGAGTGGGCACTGATGAGGCAGCACTGATGGACACTGATGAGGAGGCACTGATGGGGTAGCACTGATGGGCACTGATGAGTGGGCACTGATGAGGCAGCACTGATGGACACTGATGAGGAGGCACTGATGGGCACTGATGAGGAGGCACTGATGGACACTGATGAGGAGGCACTGATGGGCACTGATGAGGAGGCACTGATGGGCACTGATGAGGAGGCACTGCTAATCAGGACACAGTACATATCTGGAAACATGAAAAAATCATCTACATAGGTGTCCCGGCCCCGCCGATGATAGCAAATCACAGCCACTGGAGGAGATGTAGAGGCGGTTCCATTCCCAAGTTAACATCACATCTGCCCTATACCCATGAGGGTCCTGGGACTTCTCCTCCAGCCCTGTGAGCACCTCCAGCAGCCCTGATGTGCTATCATCGGCGGGACCGGGACACCTATGTCGATTATTTTGCATGTGGGCAGATATGTACTGTGAGTTCTAACGTTTTTTTTTTTTTTTTTAATTGCCCACTAGATGGCGCTTTTCCCTTTCTATACACACACAGGAGCAGTAGGGGAAATTGCATGCGATTCGGACAGGAATTGCACTGCATTCCTTTTCAAATTGCATGCCATTTCTTCAGTGCGATGTGCGCCATTTTTGATTATTTTTTCTGTATTGATGCAAATCGCACCGCAAAGTATCTGTACTCAGTAACGGCGAGTACTTGTATTTGTATTTGTACTCGCCAATAAAAAAAAAAAAAAAAAAAACATCGGTGCAACCCTATCCAAAATGAATGGGCTCAAATCGCATGGCACAGAATCGCATGTAATTTGCACAGGAATGCGGTGTGATTCCTGTGCAATCCGCAGTGTAAACCTAGGCTCTATATGAATGGGCTCAAATCGTACGGCGTCAAATCACATGTGAATTGAACAGGAATGGGATGCTGTTGCTGTGCGATTCACGTGAACCGTGAAAAAAAAGAAGAGAAATCAGTGGATTGTAGATATATTTCTGTCTCTTCCTCTTTCAGTCTTCACTAAAAAGTTACCAAATATCTTCCAAGGAGGATAAAATAGGAAGTTCACGGGGGACAGCTGGTTTTCCCCCCATTGCAGATTTCGTTTCCTGCGATTCGGGTTCCCATCTTTGATTGGTGTGTTCAGTTCATGGAATGTGTCCAATATACAGATCGGCAGCCCGGGGCGTTTGTCTCTTGACTTTTATTGTCTCGTAAAAAGGACTAGTTCTATTAGTCTCTCCCCCCCCCCACCCCCGCCCTTGTGGTGTGTGTCATGTGATTCTCATCCTGCGATCGCTTTTCTTCATTCCCGGGAGCAGGGCGCTTTGTGCTTTCCTGCTGTGACTGCGTGACGGCCTATGCTGCACTATAAACCACCACGCCTATACACAGCGCGCGTTTTCCCATCAGATGCGTTTTAAAGATTGGCGGCAACAATTTTTAAATATCGCCTAAAATCAGTTCCCCTTTTATAGTGCGATATTTTTTTTTTTTTTTGACATTTTATCCGTGATCCCAAAATGCCGTATTGGAGCCGAGCTTCCACCGAGGCCACCGCACCCTCCTTTACAGCCGTGTCCTTAACCCCTTCAATACCGGGCTCCCTCCCCTCTTCCAATTCTTCCAAATTTTGTAAAAAGGTAATTTTTTTCCTTCACTGATGGGCACTGATAGGCGGCACTGCAGTGGCAGCTAGTGCCGCCACCCCCCCCCTTTAAATTGGTTGGCCAGTCAGTCAACCCCCCCCCCCCCCCCCCATCGCTTGCCCGTCCGCCCACCAGCCCCGCACTTACCCCTATCTAGGTCGCAGGCAGCTTCGGCGGCTTCCCCCTACGTCTCCTCCTGGGTGGTCAATATGGTTGCTTCTCCTCTCAGCCAATCGGGTCTCAAGACTCGCTTCCTGGTCAGAATCGGCGACCCGTCAGATTTAACGAAAGTGATGTTCCATCAGCTGCGCACCCGTTCCACTGCTACCAGGTTTGCTAATCTGGCAGAACACCTGCAGTCAGAAGAAGGCAGCGGACATCTTACTACACCCGGCCACGTCTTGAATTTAACAGTAATTTTAGCAATAAAGTGAGCGGATATAAGTAACTAGAGTATATTGACATCTGTGATGCTGTTTGGATGTTACATTTTGAAAGAAGCTGTAAGAAGGTGGCAGGGGCCATGTTGGTACACCTTGCAGTAGGAAGGTGGTGGAGGCCATGTTGGTACACCCCGCAGTAGGAAGGCGGCGGAGGCCATGTTGATACACCCAGCAGTAGGAAGGTGGCGGAGGCCATGTTGGTACACTCCGCAGTAGGAAGGTGGCGGAGGCCATGTTGGTACACCTTGCAGTAGGAAGGTGGCGGAGGCCATGTTGATACACCCTGCAATAGGAAGGTGGCGGAGGCCATGTTGGTACACCCCGCAGTAGGAAGGTGGCGGAGGCCATGTTGGTACACCCAGCAGTATGAAGGTGGCGGAGGCCATGTTGGTACACCCCGCAGTAGGAAGGTGGCGGAGGCCATGTTGGTGCACCCCGCAGTAGGAAGGTGGTGGAGGCCATGTTGGTACACCCCGCAGTAGGAAGGTGGCAGAGGCCATGTTGGTGCACCCCGCAGTAGGAAGGTGGTGGAGGCCATGTTGGTACACCCCGCAGTAGGAAGGTGGCGGAGGCCATGTTGATGCACCCCGCAGTAGGAAGGTGGTGGAGGCCATGTTGATGCACCCCGCAGTAGGAAGGTGGAGGAGGCCATGTTGGTACACCCCGCAGTAGGAAGGTGGCGGAGGCCATGTTGGTACACCCCGCAGTAGGAAGGTGGCGGAGGCCATGTTGGTACACCCCGCAGTAGGAAGGTGGCGGAGGCCATGTTGGTGCACCCCGCAGTAGGAAGGTGGCGGAGGCCATGTTGGTGCACCCCGCAGTAGGAAGGTGGTGGAGGCCATGTTGGTGCACCCCGCAGTAGGAAGGTGGCGGAGGCCATGTTGGTGCACCCCGCAGTAGGAAGGTGGAGGAGGCCATGTTGGTACACCCTGCAGTAGGAGGGTGGAGGAGGACATGTTGGTACACCCCATAGTAGGAAGGTGGTGGAGGCCATGTTGGTACACCCCGCAGTAGGAAGGTGGTGGAGGCCATGTTGGTGCGCCCCGCAGTAGGAAGGTGGAGGAGGCCATGTTGGTACACCCCGCAGTAGGAAGGTGGCAGAGGCCATGTTGGTACACCCTGCAGTAGGAAAGTGGGATGAATGGGATGTTTTATAAGGTGATTGTTTATCAATCACTTTCAGCACACTCCTGTGCGAGGGCGGCCATGTTTGCACACACGGGGACGAACATGTGTCCTGTGCATCCGTTTGCTGCTCCCAATTTGACATAGGTGTAGGTGTGTGACCCCCGAACCCACACACGGCCTGCATTTGGGGACACGCACATGGATGCTAAATTAGGAGTTTCGGCTGTATCCGTGCAGCCGCTGTGTCCCAACTGAAGTGAATGGGATCACCCGCACCCTGCACATACCCGTGTGGGCAACACAGCCCTTGCACGGGTGGAACTTCACTCTACCAATCAACATTGATTATTTTTAAACCTTATGCTGCTACGATTAGTAAATAGGAACGTATATCCTAATTACTTGTTTTATACTTTTTTTTTTTTCTTCGGTTACTTCCTGGTTTCTTGCCTAGGCAAATGATGTCATACATCCCAGGACTCTTTGGAAAGGGAGGAGGAGGAGGAGGAGGGGTTTTCTCAGCTAAGCACACCCTGCTGCATGCATACTTGAGCTAAGGGCAGAAAGATTCCAGGAAGTAAATGCTACATGAATCATTTTACCCTTACTCAAGATGGCCACAGAAATGCTAGGTGGGCGGTTTCAAAGTGATTTCTCAACAAAATAAAGCATGGAGACATGGATGGACAGATGGAGGGAGTTTGCTTTGAATATTAAAAATGAATTGATTATCGATTTTGGTTTGTGGTGCTCAGACGTAATAAAGAAATATGAACAAAGCACATCCCTCTATAGCGTGTACTTGTCTCAGTCCAGAGCACTAAGTGCCATTTCTGTCTGCTGCCTCCTTCCTCTGCTATCTGCATGACAAGTTTTCCTGACAAGGGATACAAAGGTGACGGGGAGCTCCAGTACACAGCCTGTGATCGACAGCCTCAGCTTTGTTCCTGAGTGCTGTGCGAATGGGGGCGTGTACCTTCCCTCCAATCAGCTCTCATGGAGCTCTGCAGAGTGTACCTTCAGCTCCCCGCCCCCTTCTTTCTGAAAGCTCAGACAAGCTTTACAAATTCTGCACTTTGAATGATGTAAAGAAGGGAAGACTGCAGATTAACAGGTACAACTTATGTAGGAGGATATGTTTAATCTCTGTGTATCACCTGAGGATAGTTATTTCACTGGGGATATGGAAGGATTTGCAAACACTTTATGTACATCCCATAGAAAGGGGGGGTGGGGCGGTGTAGGGACACTTTAAACCTGCCCCCCCCCCATCTTCCCTTTAGTCTTGCACAGCTGTACCAGCTCCTCTCCTGGACTGAAATGGCCTCCTCTGCACACTGTGAGCTTCTCACAATGTTCATTAGAAGCTGCAGCAAGTCAGAGCCCATCTCATTTCCTGACCGGAGGACGTCCATCGCCATTGTCTAGCTGCCCTTTTCTCCCCAGCGTGACTGTCCCTTGCCCCGCCCCTTTCATTTATTCGATTTCAGTTCTTTCAATCATGGAAGCTCAGCATCCCATAAGAGGGTTTCCCTTTTTGTAGGCTGGAACACTCACTCCTGCAGACTCGCCCCATCAGGTCATGCACTGTTCTTCTTACAACAGGGAATGATTGTATTAGACCCCAGTCTGGCACTGGATTGAAGGCTGTAATATATATATTTAAAGTTAAAATCTATTTTGTGATAAGAAAAAATATTTTAGAAAAATATGCAGCATGTTGCTGTGCATTTCAATGCCGTTTCTGCTGACTTTGTTACTGAATTAATTTTTACTGCAAATAAATAGTTCCATGTGTCTCTGTCTGTTGGTTGGTTAGTCTGACTCTGTTCAAGTATCATCTGCAATACCTGTTCTGCGTGCAGCAAGGGCAGTCCCCTCCATTCAGTGCTGAGCTTCATCTGACAGCTGCCATCATTGAGGATAGCTAAATGTGTGGGCTGATCGCTGTGCACGCCCCCTGGAGCAACCCAAAACCCTTCCCTGGAGGATCCCAAACCCTTCACTGGAGGATCCCACCCTTCCCTTGAGCAACCCAAACCCTTCCCTGGAGTATTCCCTGAAGCATCCCAAACCCTTTCATGGAGGAACACAAACCCTTTCCTATAATTCCAAACCATTCACTGGAGCAACCCAAAACCTTCCCTGGAGGAACCCAAACCCTTCACTGGAGTATGCCACCCTTCACTGAAGGATCCCATTCTTCCCTGGAGTATTCCAAACTCTTACCTGGAGCAATCCAAACCCTTACCTGGAGCAATCCAAACCCTTACCTGGAGCAATCCAAACCCTTACCTGGAGCATTCCCTGGAGCAACCCAAACCCTTCCCTAGAGGCACATAAACCCTTTCCTGAAGTATCCCAAACCCTTCTCTGGAGCATCCCAAACCCTTCCCTGGAGTTATCCCTGGAGGAACCCAAACCCTTCCCTGAAGTATTCCAAACCCTTACCTGGAGCAATCCAAACCCTTCCCTGGAGTATTCCCTGGAGCAACCCAAACCCTTCCCTAGAGGCACATAAACCCTTTCCTGAAGTATCCCAAACCCTTCTCTGGAGCATCCCAAACCCTTCCCTGGAGTTATCCCTGGAGGAACCCAAACCCTTCCCTGAAGTATTCCAAACCCTTACCTGGAGCAATCCAAACCCTTCCCTGGAGTATTCCCTGGAGCAACCCAAACCCTTCCCTAGAGGCACATAAACCCTTTCCTGAAGTATCCCAAACCCTTCCCTGGAGCATCCCAAACCCTTCCCCGGAGCAACCCAAAACCTTCCCCGGATCAACCCAAACCCTTCACTGAAGGATCCCACCCTTCCCTGGAGCAACCCAAACCCTTCCCTGGAGTATTCCAAACCCTTCCCTGGAGTAATCCAAACCCTTCCCTGGAGGAATCCAAACCCTTCCCTGGAGGAACCCAAACCCTTCGCTGGAGGAACCCAAACCCTTCGCTGGAGGAACCCAAACCCTTCGCTGGAGGAACCCAGACCCTTCGCTGGAGGAACCCAGACCCTTCGCTGGAGGAACCCAGACCCTTCGCTGGAGGAACCCAGACCCTTCGCTGGAGGAACCCAGACCCTTCGCTGGAGGAACCCAGACCCTTCGCTGGAGGAACCCAGACCCTTCGCTGGAGGAACCCAGACCCTTACCTGGATCAACCCAAACTTCCCTGGATAGTCCAAACCCTTCCCTGGAGCATCCCAAACCCTTCTCTGGAGCAACCCAAACCCCTCCCTGGAGGCTTCCAGTGATATCAGCAAACTAAACAAAAAATATCACAACTGTAACCTAAATTGTGATGTTTCCCAGAAGGTTTCGGGCAACAGGTGGGGGGGGAGGGAGAACATCTGGTTGTTTCGACTAGGTGATCCCCCAAAAAAGTGCCAAAAAAAAGAAAAGTAGGGGGGAGGAGGGCATAAAGTGGAACTTCCCCCTTAGGATGAAGTTCCACTCTAAAGCTGGGTATACATGTACCGAAATTTGACCAGTTGAGCAGGTATCGGCTAAATTTCGGTATGTGTGTAGCCCAGATTTTGCACTCTTCACTATAAATAAATCAACCAAAATTTAAATAAATCAAATTTTTCTTTCAAAGAAAAACTCACAGGTCTCTGCATCCAAGCAAGCAATGTGGATGCAGGTATCTCCCCCCCCCCCCCCCGCTGCGCTATTGTATTCTGACAGCTGGGACTCCACCCCCCATCAGAATACACCAATCATTAGACCAGCGTCTGTTGAACGGTCCTGCTGAAAAAAAACAGCATCCGAGCAGTGCATGCAGCAAATATCTACAGCGTAGATTGAATGCTGATTTTCCAGCAGGACCGTTCGACAGAGGCCGGTCTAATTGGTGTAATCTGATCGGGGGGGGGGGGGGTGTGGAGTCCCAGCTGTCAGAATACAATAGCGCAGTGGAAGGAGGGGGGGATACCTGCATCCACATTACTTGCATGGATGCAGAGAACTGTGAGTTTTTCTTTGAAAGAAAAATAAACTCTATGGGGTTGATTTATTAAAACTGAAGAGTACAAAATCTGGCTGTCCGGGACTCTCCCTGCTTCTCCCTGCTCGTTGGCTGAGATAGCAGCAGGCACCAATGGCTCCCGCTGCTGCCAATCAGTGTCAGTGATTGTGTCTCTGTGGGGCATTTCGGTCTAAACCTAACTCCGCTTAAATCTACTCCCAACCCCCCAATCTAAGACTATTCCATCCACCCTGTAAAAGGAAAGAGGTTTTTTTTAAGGTTGAACTGGATGGACTTGTGTCTTTTTTCAACCTGACTAACTATGTAACTATGTCTATACTCACCTATTCTGAGGGTCCTCTGGTCCGGTCACATGATCAGGTCCCAAGCGCCAGCTTCAGCGTAGAGGAGGGACAGCTGACAAACAGATGCCCCATAGTAATCCTATGGGTGACGTCATCGCGCAGGCTCTGCAAATCTTGCCACTGCTCTGTCCTCCTACACTGAAGACTGCTGAGGTACGATCATGGGGCCAGACCAGAGCGACTTCAGAATAGGTAAGTATAGACATCTTTCCTTTTACAGGGTGGACAGAATAGGCTTAGAATGGGGGGGTGGGAGTGGATTTAAGCTTAGGTTTTGACAGGAACTATACTGTAAGGAAAATAAGGTTTCTCAGGGGGGGTTCCCTAGGAGCTGAAGATTGTTTCAAGGGTAAAAATTTAGAGGAAGGTTGTCCTTGGCCACTTTTCACATGCGTGCCAATTCAATGTGGACAACCTTTAGCACCGGCGTCGGACTTTGGGCTTTCTTCCAGGTGCATTCCACTTAAGGTTGCCAACTTCTCCAGTAACAAATACCGACCGCCTTACATTCTCCTTCCTAAGAACATTACAATTGTCTGGTGGAAACCCAAGTACTGCTTGCATTGGAGAACACTACTATAATCATTAACAGTTCACTGACTGCAGTTGGCTTCCCTCTAGAGCCTTCGTACACACGATCGGATTTTCGGCAGGGACTGTTCGCCTAAAATCTGACCGTTAGTACGTTCCATTAGGGAATTGTTGTCCAACTTTCGGCCAACAAATGTTGGATGGCAGGCTGGTACATTTTCGGCGGACGACGGTCTGTTGTCAGATTTTCCTATCGTGTGTACACAAGTCCGTCACACAAAAGTCCAAAGTACAAACGCGCATGCTTGGAATCAGTGCTCGCCAAACACGGCATTAGCAGAAGGTGCCCAAAGGGTGGCGCTCTAGAGCTGAAATTCCACGTAGTACGTCACTACATCCGTGTTTGTTGGCCGACAATTGTGTGCCGTTAGTATGCAAGACAAGTTCCCGGCGCACGCACCTTCGGACAAAAGTCTGTCGCTCGGTTGGCCAACAATCTGATCGTGTGTACGAACGAGGCTTTAGGCAGGGGTCTCAAACTGGCGGTCCTCCAGCTCTTGCGAAACTACAAGTCCTCTGCCTCTGGGAGTCATGCTTGTAACTGTTAGCCTTGCAATGCCTCATGGGACTTGTAGTTTGGCAACAGTGGCAGGGCCGCCAGTTTGAGACCCCTGCTCTAAGGCCTCGTGCACACTGGGCAGGTGGAGGGCTTAGGTGCACCATCCAGTCCTGCTGCCAGAAGCCTGTCAAGTGCTTTGATAGTCTGACAGCTGCTACGGCTTGACGGGGCTGGGCGGCATGTGCCTAGGGACAAATGTCTGGAATGCTGTCTGTATACTGTGTGTATACTGCCCTAAATGCACATACCGCTAGGTGCACCGCTGTGCTGCTATGACTATTTTAGTGATTTTTTTTTAACACTATATTGTCAAAAGTATTGGGACGCCTGCCCTTACACACACATGAACTTTAATGGCATTCCAGTCTTAGTCCGTAGGGTTCTATATTGAGTTGGCCCACCCTTTGCAGCTATACCAGCTTCAACTCTTCTGGGAAGGCTGTCCACAAGGTTTAGGAGTGTGTCTATGGGAAGGTTTGACCATTCTTCCAGGAGCGTCAGGCACTGAGGTTGGACGAGAAGGCCTGGCTCGCAGTTTTTCGGACTCTGTGCAGGACAGTCAAGTTCCTCCACCCCAAACTCGCTACTCCATGTCTTTATGGACTTTGCTTTGTGCACTGGTGCGCAGTCATGTTGGAACAAGAAGGGGCCGTCCCCAAACTGTTCCCACAAAGTTGGGAGCATAAAATTGTCCAAAATGTCTTGGTATGCTGACGCCTTAAGAGTTCCTTTCACTGGAGCTAAGGGGCCAAACCCAACCCCTGAAAAACAACCCCCACACCATAATCCCCCCTCCACCAAATGGTTTGGACCAGTGCACAAAGCAAGGTCCATAAAGACATGGATGAGCGAGTTTGGGGTGGAGGAACTTGACTGGCCTGCACAGAGTCCTGACCTCAACCCGATAGAACACCTTTGGGATGAATTAGAGCGGAAACTGCGAGCCAGGCCTTCTCCAACATAAGTGCCTGACCTCACAAATGCTCTTCTGGAAGAATGGTCAAACATTCCCATAGACACACTCCTAAACCTTGTGGACGGCCTTCTCAGAAGAGTTGAAGCTGTTATAGCTGCAAAGGGTGGGCCAACTCAATATTGAACACTATGGACTAAGACTGGGATGCCATTAAAGTTCATGTGCGTGTAAAGGCAGGTGTCCCAATACTTTTGTCAATATAGCGTAGAATGAATATGGAGTAACATTTTAAGACCCTGCTTTGTAGAAGCTAAGGCTCACCCTTTTCCAGGACTCGACAAATGGCAGGTCACAATAGTGACAAGAAATGTAGTCCCTGGCGAATAGAATGTAATGCAGTTCGATGTGCATTGCATTACATTCAGTGGAGCACAGGGGAGACATTGGGGGTCTCATTAAAGAGAACCTGTCGCCAAAAAAATCATTGCATAGAGGATTTTTTGTCCCCTATGTAATAGAAAAAATAAAGTTGGTTAAAAAAATAAAATTAAAAAAAAAAAAAGTTTTTTTTATTGTAAAAAGATTAAAGCTACACCCAAGCACATAAAATCCCCCCCCCCCCCCCAAAAAAAAGAGGCACCAACATAAACGCGATGGGGAGCCCATGCCCGAAAATGTTGATTGTGATTCACATTATTATTACATATCGCAGCGCACACCCCAGAATGAAAGCAATAATTCTAGCACCCCTCCTCCCCCGTAACGCAAAACTGATGACCTATAGGGGGCTTTAAAAGTATCGCCTGTAAAAATTATATATATATATATATATATATATATATATATATATATATATATATATATATATATGGTACCGAAGTTTGTCGCCATTTCTCAAGCACATGCAAACTTAAGGTTGGACGTGTTGGGTATCTACTTACTCGGAGCAACCTCATCTTTTATATTTTACCAAAAAATTTGGGTAATTTATTGCCCAATTTTGCGATAATAAGGATAAGTTCACTTTCGGGAACATGTTACATTTTCTACCCATAATATTTGTTAGTTAAAAAAAACCAAAAAAACTGGCGCCTCACTTTTTTAGCTGGCGCCTAGAGTCAAAGCAAATTTGTCAAGCCATTGCTCTTATTCATATGCTAATGAACCTGTTGGACTGGTTCGTGAAGCTCGAGTCAGGAGATGATGTAGGCAGAAAGTAAGGGGAGGGAAGGAGGGCTTTGGACAGCCAAGTGGAGAAGACAAAGCAAAACAACCGCCCAGCTGCAGCAGCCTTTAGACTCTCAGTGGGTGACAGGCTGCTGGCACTGCAGTGGGGGGTGGACGGGGGACCTGAGGCCTCCTGCTGCAGCTAAATGCCCAGATATGGAGGGAAAACCAGGTCTGATGGAAACAAAAGCTCCTGGTGTGCTGGTGACACTTCCTTCTCACATGGGACCAGAGCACCTCACATGGGACCAGAACACCTAGGACCAGGGCAGTGGTCTCCATCATTTGCAGACCTAAGCAGGGAAGAGCCTGTGATAAGTCCTCTTCTGCTGAGCTGTTCCCCCCGGACTCTTCTCCTGTCCTGTCCATCCCATTGAAGTCACATACAAGCATCTGAGATGGACAGGAGGTGCCAATAGGGAGCAGCACTGCACAGCAACACAATCAGAGCCGATTGCCCATGTAGTTGTACATGAGTCAGCAGAGGGGATATGATCTACCTGCCACCTGCCTGTGACTGAGGAGTAGATTGTTTCTGAACCCCTGGGGACCTCTCACAGAACCCTGGTTGAGAAGTGGTCTCCAAACTTATTGCAGCCGTTTGCTTGCCTTTATCTGGCCCCTGGGGCACTATTCCTCCCACTGACACCAGTAATAGGGCACCATTCCTTCCACCGACATGAATAATGGGGAACTATTCCTCCCACTGACACCAATGATGGGACACTATTCCTCCCACTGATACTAATGATGGGACACTATTCCACCCACTGATATCAATGATGGGGCACTATTCCTCCCACTGACACCAGTAATAGGGCACCATTCCTTCCACCGACATGAATAATGGGGAACTATTCCTCCCACTGACACCAATGATGGGACACTATTCCTCCCACTGATACCAATGATGGGGTACTATTCCACCCACTGATATCAATGATGGGGCACTATTCCTCCCACTGACACCAATGATGGGGCACTATTCCTCCCACTGACACCAATGATGGGGTACTATTCCACCCACTGATATCAATGATAGGACACTATTCCTCCCAGTGATACCAATGATGGGACACTATTCCTCCCACTGACACCAATGATGGGACACTATTCCTCCCACTGACACCAATGATGGGGCACTATTCCTCCCACTGACACCAATGATGGGGCACTAATCCTCCCACTGACACCAATGATGGGACACTATTCCTCCCGCATTCAAGGTGGCTGTCTACAGTCCTTTGCACAGGCATGGGTACGTTTGTGTGAATGAGGTTTTAATGTTAATTATTTTTGCTTGCATAATCAAAGGAGCATGAATGAGCAGGCAGTATTGTTTTTTTTGGGTGGAGTTCTACTTTAACCTTTTCACTGCCAGAGCCATTTTTGCGTTTTTTTGCACACGATTAAAAAAATCATGTTGAGCCTGAAGATTACATAAAATCCCCAAACATTCTATATTTTCTGAAAGCAGACACGCCTAGAGACTAAATTAGTGGAAGTTCCAATTTTTGTTATGTCACACGATGTTACTGCAAAGGTCTAGAAAATGCAAAATCTCAGTAAAAAAAAAAAAAAAAAAAAAAAAAACACACTAAAGTGAATTTTAGGGCAAACAAACGCAATAAACTACTCAAATTTTCAGCAAAATATAAAAGATGAGGTCGCACCGAGTAAATAGATACCTAACATGTCAAACATTACATTTACGTGCGCCCGTGAAACAGCGACAAACTTCAGTATCCTATATTTTTTATAGGCGAGGATTCAAAAGCCCCCCTATAGGTCATCAGTTTAGTGTTATGGAGGAGCTAATTGTAAAAAAATATTAAAAAAATAAATTGTAAAAAATAAAAATTGTAAAAAAAATTAAAAACCTACCGACACAGTCCACGCCTCATCAGTGCTCATCGGTGCCACCGTTACATGACATTAAAAAAAAGTTTTGGTACTTATACTCAGTCCTAAAAAAAGTGGAATTGGTGCATCCCTAGTGTATATATATATATGTATGTATATGAATTGGTTTTTACATATGTACTTATTATTAAGTGCTATACTATGGGGGTTGATTTACTAAAGGCAAATCCACTTTGCACTACAAGTGCACTTGTAAGTGCAGTCGCTGTAGATCTGAGGGGAAGCTCTGAAATGAGGGGAAGCTCTGCCGATTTTATAATCCAATCACGTGCAAGCAAAAATGCTGTTTTTTATTTTCCTTGCATGTCCTCCTCAGATCTACAGCGACTGAACTTCCAAGTGCGCTTGTAGTGCAAAGTGGATTTGCCTTTAGTAAATAACCCCCAATGTCTTTAATGATAATAAATATGCCAAGTGTATTATACGCTGGTCGTCACTTTCCTCACTCATAGTCCCCAAACTCCCCTCTCTGTTTATTCTAGGTCAGTGACAAAGTACTGACGGGCGATCATTGCAGTGGTGTGTGTCGATTGGACACACCGCATCTCTGATCATGGTGAAGAGCCTATGACGTAGGCTCTTTACCATGTGATCAGCTGTGTCCAATCACAGCTGATCACAAAGGAAATAGAAAGTGCCGTGATTGGCTTTCCTCTCCTCACACTGACAACATGTGAGTAGAGGAGAGCCGCTAAGCGGGTCTCCTCACAGGGGGGATCTGCACTGATAATCAGCGCAATGATTATTAGGGCATCCCCGTCAATGATACCTGCCAGTACTCACCAGTGATGCCAATCAGTGCCGCCTCATCAGTTATACCTGTCAGTGCTTCCTCATCAGTGCCGCCTCATCAGTTATGCCTGTCAGTGCTTCCTCATCAGTGATGCCTCATCAGTTATGCCTGTCAGTGCTTCCTCATCAGTGCCGCCTCATCAGTTATGCCTGTCAGTGCTTCCTCATCAGTGATGCCTCATCAGTGATGCCTCATCAGTGCCACCTATTAGTGCCTCCTCATCGGCGCTTGTCAATACTGCCTCATCAGTGCCCGTCAGTGAAGGAGAAAAATTACTTATTTACAAAATTTTATAACAAAGAAAAAATCCCCCCCCCCCCACAATTTTTGGTCTTTTTTCATTTGTTTAGCAAACAAAAAAAAAACCTCCAGTGGTGAATAAATACCACCAAAAGAAAGCTCTATTTGTCTCAAAAAAAGATAAAAATGTTGTTTGTGTACAGTATTACATGACCGCGCAATTGTCATTCAAAGTGGGACAGCGATGAAAGCTGAAAATTGGCGCCTGGGCAGGAAGGGGGTGAAAGTGGCCGGTATTGAAGGGGTTAAATCGAAGGACGGCCTTTATCTGCAATTCACTTCAAACAGTGCTGAGACATTTCATAGGGGCCTGTGAAGTCATTATCAGGCACACTAAACTTTTTACCAGCATTATAAACTGTCTGGCTGAGTGCAAACAATGCTGACTAATGCTGTATATCAAATAAAAGTGACACTAAACTCTGGTTTTAAAAACAAAGAAAAAAACAAAAGAATTTCTTTAGTATACATTCTTATCTCAGAAAAGTCCCTTCTGTGCAATCATCCTCCTCCAGATTCCTTTTTATTGCTGCTGTAATCTGACTTCCTGATACAGAGGACGCCTGCCTTTTATTCTCCAGGGTCACTCGCCATTACTTGATAGACAGAGCAGTGCAGAGCTCCCAACTTTTTAAGATGGGAACAAGGGAGCAAAAAGTATATAGGCATAGGACACACCCCCTGCCACGCCCCCTTAAAAGGAGAATTATACAAAAAACAAAAGGATTAGTTAAACCCACAAGTGCTTTTTTTTTACCATTACTATTCCTTTTTATTGGCTTTTGAAATGTACAAATGCAGCAATTTAGAAATTGGATGAAAGGTTTAGCGCTGGGAAACACTTTTTGATAGATAAAAAGTTAAAGTGCATTTTATATACAACTATACAGATCAGACCAAAATGAGGGACCAATGAGGAGGAAAGAGGGACTGTGTTCCAAATCAGGGACAGTCGGGAGCGATGGCCGTGTACAGGAGGAGAGCAGCTCACCTGCAATGCTTGTTCCAAACAAAGGGAAATGAGGGGCAAAAAGGAGGTTCAAAAGCTCACTGAGGGGAAAAAAAAAAACACAGTAGGACTTTAAGTAGTGGATATGGAAGGATTATTTTTGGTAATTGTTTAGGGCAGGGGTGTCAAAACTCAATTTCATCCCTGGACCCATCAGCAGTATTGTTGCCCTCAAAGGGCCAGTTGTGTCTGGGGTTTGCTACATACAGTGCAGGGTTCAGGAGCACACAGAGTGCAGAGTGCAGAGTGCAGGAGCACGCAGAGTGCAGGGTGCAGGAGCACGCAGAGTACAGAAGCACGCAGAGTGCAGGAGCACGCAGAGTGCAGGGTGCAGGAGCACGCAGAGTGCAGAGTGCAGGAGCACGCAGAGTGCAGGGTGCAGGAGCACGCAGAGTGCAGGAGCACGCAGAGTGCAGGAGCACGCAGAGTGCAGAGTGCAGGAGCACGCAGAGTGCAGGAGCACGCAGAGTGCAAAGTGCAGGAGGACGCAGAGTGCAGGAGCACGCAGAGTGCAGGAGCACGCAGAGTTCAGGAGCACGCAGAGTTCAGGAGCACGCAGAGTTCAGGAGCACGCAGAGTGCAGAGTTCAGGAGCACGCAGAGTTCAGGAGCACGCAGAGTTCAGGAGCACGCAGAGTGCAGAGTGCAGGAGCACGCAGAGTGCAGGAGCACGCAGAGTGCAGAGCTCAGGAGCACGCAGAGTGCAGGAGCACGCAGAGTGCAGAGTTCAGGAGCACGCAGAGTGCAGAGTTCAGGAGCACGCAGAGTGCAGAGTTCAGGAGCACGCAGAGTGCAGAGTTCAGGAGCACGCAGAGTTCAGGAGCACGCAGAGTTCAGGAGCACGCAGAGTTCAGGAGCACGCAGAGTTCAGGAGCACGCAGAGTGCAGAGTTCAGGAGCACGCAGAGTGCAGAGTTCAGGAGCACGCAGAGTGCAGAGTTCAGGAGCACGCAGAGTGCAGAGTTCAGGAGCACGCAGAGTGCAGAGTTCAGGAGCACGCACAGTGCAGGAGCACGCAGAGTGCAGAGTTCAGGAGCACGCAGAGTTCAGGAGCACGCAGAGTTCAGGAGCACGCAGAGTTCAGGAGCACGCAGAGTGCAGGAGCACGCAGAGTGCAGGAGCACGCAGAGTGCAGGAGCACACAGAGTGCAGAGTTCAGGAGCACGCAGAGTTCAGGAGCACGCAGAGTGCAGGAGCAGGCCGCATGCAGAGTTCAGGAGCACGCAGAGTGCAGAGTGCAGGAGCACGCAGAGTTCAGGAGCACGCAGAGTGCAGGGGCAGGCCGCTTGCAGAGTGCAGGGGCAGGCCGCTTGCAGAGTGCAGGGGCAGGCCGCTTGCAGAGTGCAGGGGCAGGCCGCTTGCAGAGTGCAGGGGCAGGCCGCTTGCAGAGTGCAGGGGCAGGCCGCTTGCAGAGTGCAGGGGCAGGCCGCTTGCAGAGTGCAGGGGCAGGCCGCATGCAGAGTGCAGGAGCAGGCCGCATGCAGAGTGCAGGGGCAGGCCGCATGCAGAGTGCAGGGGCAGGCCGCATGCAGAGTGCAGGGGCAGGCCGCATGCAGAGTGCAGGGGCAGGCCGCATGCAGAGTGCAGGGGCAGGCCGCATGCAGAGTGCAGGGGCAGGCCGCATGCAGAGTGCAGGGGCAGGCCGCTTGCAGAGTGCAGGGGCAGGCCGCTTGCAGAGTGCAGGGGCAGGCCGCTTGCAGAGTGCAGGGGCAGGCCGCTTGCAGAGTGCAGGGGCAGGCCGCTTGCAGAGTGCAGGGGCAGGCCGCTTGCAGAGTGCAGGGGCAGGCCGCTTGCAGAGTGCAGGAGCAGGCCGCTTGCAGAGTGCAGGAGCAGGCCGCATGCAGAGTGCAGGAGCAGGCCGCATGCAGAGTGCAGGAGCAGGCCGCATGCAGAGTGCAGGAGCAGGCCGCATGCAGAGTAAAGGAGCAGGCCGCATGCAGAGTAAAGAGTTTAGGAGCACGCTGCCTACAGAATGCAGAGTTCAGGAGCGCGCTGTGTACAGAGCGCAGAGTTCAGGAGCACGCTGCGTACAGAGTGCAGGAGTGTGCTGTGTACAGAGTGCAGGAGTGTGTTGTGTACAGAGTGCAGGGTTTAGGGGTGCACTCTGCAGTGTGCAATCCCAACCCCCCCCCATACAGAGTGAAGAGTTTAGGAGCACGCTGCCTACAGAATGCAGTGATCAGGACCACGCTGTGTACGGAGTGCAGAGAGCACGCTGCGTACAGAGTGCAGAGTTCAGGAGCACGCTGCATACAGAGTGCAGGAGCAGGCTGCATACAGAGTGAAGAGTTTAGGAGCAGGCTGCATACAGAGTGAAGAGTGCAGGAGCAGGCTGCATACAGAGTGCAGGAGCAGACTGCATACAGAGTGAAGAGTTTAAGAGCACGCTGCCTACAGAATGCAGAGTTCAGGAGCGTGCTGTGTACAGAGCGCAGAGTTCAGGAGCACGCTGCGCACAGAGTGCATAGTTCAGGAGCACGCTGCGTACAGAGTTCAGGGTTTAGGGGTGCACTCTGCACAGTGTGCAATCCCAAACACCCCCCCCAAAGCTTCCTCACATCTCTCTCTCTCTCCCATGTTGCCCATCTCTAGTACCTCCCTGTGTAGGCGACTCCGCCTTGCCTTGTGGGGAGATCATTGCCTCTCTCAGATTCTGGAGACCTGTCCCCACCACAAATGCATACAAGGATCTGTTGGATTCGGGAGCTGCTCAGAGCAAAGCCGTCCCTTGTAAAGACAGGAGGCTTCTTTGTTGACATGCGACAGCGGGGAGCAGAGAGTGAGAGCCGGAGGTGGTGGAATGGAGGTTCACCATTTTCTAGCTGCAAAACTGGGTGCGGGGGCCACATGACAAGGCCTGGTGGGCGAGATTCGGCTCAGCTGGGCCTTGTGTTTGATATGTGTGGATTAGGGTCACTTTAACAATGATAAGCAATGGGGTGGAGACTCTCCTGTATAACATTAATAAAATGGTTGTAAAGCTTACAAAAAAACAAAACAATCATGGTCATGTGACCCGGAATGTGGCAGTTCTATACAAATAAAAAATAACCCCAAAAAAACTACAAATACATGTGAAGTCACACTGCCGCACATGGTGCGGTCCCTAAACTAGAGGAGCACCCAAAGCAATGCACGTATTGAGAGAAGACTTATGATGGAGGTGATCCCATCCCCCACAGAGGCACAGAAGACGCCACGTGTCTCCCAACAACGCACAACATGTCAGATGACTAAATCTACTATAATCAGTCAGGTACAAGGTGCATGATAGGTCAGCGAAGACACCGAACAATACAAAAACTGCACAATACTCCAGTCAAATGGAAAAGCTAATTATGATAGAGATAGTAGACATATAATTAGGTTTTCTGTGATGAATAGCTGGACTGAGTGCAGGAAAATTCTTGAATTGTTCAGTGTTATGCCTGGGCGAGGGAGGACAGAGAGAGGACAGAGAGAGGACAGAGAGGAGAGAGGGAGAAGAGGAGGACAGAGAGGAGGGGATGAAGAAAGGAGAGGAGAGAGGATGAAGAAAGGAGAGGAGAGAGGGCAGAGGAGAGAGGATGAAGAAAGGAAAAGGAGAGAGGGGAGAGGAGAGGACAGAGGGGGAAGAGGAGGACAGAGGGGGAAGAGGAGGACAGAGGGAGAAGAGGAGGACAGAGGGGAGGGTATGAAGAAAGGAGAGGAGAGAGGATGAAGAAAGGAAAGGAGAGAGGGCAGAGGAGAGAGGATGAAGAAAGGAAAGGAGAGAGGGCAGAGGAGAGAGGATGAAGAAAGGAAAAGGAGAGAGGGGAGAAGAGGAGGACAGAGGGAGAAGAGGAGGACAGAGGGAGAAGAGGAGGACAGAGGGAGAAGAGGAGGATAGAGGGGAGGGTATGAAGAAAGGAGAGGAGAGAGGATGAAGGAAAGGAGAGAGGGCAGAGGAGAGAGGATGAAGAAAGGAAAGGAGAGAGGGGAGAAGAGGAGGACAGAGGGAGAAGAGGAGGATAGAGGGGAGGGTATGAAGAAAGGAGAGGAGAGAGGATGAAGAAAGGAAAGGAGAGAGGGCAGAGGAGAGAGGATGAAGAAAGGAAAGGAGAGAGGGCAGAGGAGAGGACAGAGGAAGAAGAGGAGAGGGAAAAGATGACAGAGGGAGAAGAGAGGAGAAGAGGTGGAGTGGACAGAGGCAGAGATAGAAAAGAGGAGAGGGAAAAGCAAGGTGAGAGAGAGGAGAAAGGGAGAAAAAAAGGTGAGAAAAGATGGAGGAAAGAGGAAGAAGAGAGAGGGAGGGAGAAGAGAGGTGAGAGGGACAGAGAGAGAGGATGGAGGCCAGAGAGAGGACTGAGGACGGAGGCAGAGAGAGGACTGAGGCAGAGAGAGGAGAGAGGACGGAGGACGGAGGCAGAGAGAGGACGGAGGCAGAGAGAGGACTGAGGACGGAGGCAGAGAGAGGACTGAGGACGGAGGCAGAGAGAGGACTGAGGACGGAGGCAGAGAGAGGACGGAGGACAGAGAGAGGACGGAGGACAGAGAGAGGACGGAGGACAGAGAGAGGACGGAGGACAGAGAGAGGACGGAGGACAGAGAGAGGACGGAGGCAGAGAGAGGACGGAGGACAGAGAGAGGACGGAGGCAGAGAGAGGACGGAGGACAGAGAGAGGACGGAGGACAGAGAGAGGATGGAGGACAGAGAGAGGATGGAGGACAGAGAGAGGACGGAGGACGGAGGCAGAGAGAGGACAGAGGACAGAGAGGGAGGGAACAGAGAGGTGGGGGAATAAAGTAGAGAAGTAGATTCCTGAGGTTTATACCAGTTTTAGGGTAAGGACCCCTAAGCCTTTTCACTGTCAAATGCTTAAGAGTCAAGTACTACATCTGCACCCTCAACACTACAAATGTACTCCTCACACACCGCACTCATCACCTCCTCAGATTCTGTGAGATAACACGCTAGGTTTGTCTCATGGATTTGGTAATCGCCGGCTCTCTCCTGCTAAGTGTAGAATCTTTGAAAGCGCTACACAGGGGGTCACTTGCTCAGCACTGCCGCCATTCACAGAATACAAGGGGTTCTCTGGTTGGAGGATATGGAAATTATGACATCACCACCCCTCTTCTCCACCTTGTCCAATTAGCGTACACCTTGTATTCAAGGAAAAAAAAAAAAAAAAAGGCATTTTGTGAACTTAGGAAATACCAAGCGAGCAACCCTCTGTAGTCAGTCAGCTTCCCCGGTGCTCCCTCAGGTATGAGCATAGGCGTCGCCAGGGGGTGGCTATTCGGGCTGTAGCCCCGAATCTGGAGCCCATAGCCCCGAGTCTCTTGCCGCAGGGTCCCTGCCTAACCAGCGGGTCGCAGCTGCAGCGGGCGGGCGGCATTAGAGGTGGATGAGAGAGAAGAGCGGGCAGACGAGCAGAGATGACATCATCTCTCTCCGCCCACTCCACGTCACCACTCTTCCGCCCTCACAGCCGGGCCACTTCAATGTGGGAGTGATGTGCGGCGGGTAGCAGAGAGATGACATCATCTCTCACTGCCCGCCCCGCATCTCCGCTCTCCCGCCCTCACTAAATGGACCAGTACTGCCAGCCTGCCACCAATGCAGCGACAATGCACATTTGGTGGCACTGGCTGGCATGGCAAGTGACAATCCACATCTAGTGGCAGGCGACGTGGCAAGTGACAGTCTGCAAACGGTGGCAGGTGACGTGGCAAGTGAGAGTCTGCAAATGGTGGCAGGCGACTTGGCAAGTGGCAATCTGAAAATGGTGGCAGGTGATGTGGCAAGTTAAAAAGCTGCATCTGGTGACAGGCGACAGTGGCAAGTAACACGCTGCATCTGGTGGCAGGAGATGTGGCAAGTGACACGCCCAGGGCTCCCACTGATTCTGCATTATAGTGAGTTGAGCCACTTCATTATATATTAGAATGTAACAATAGAAACAATGCGCTTCGATCACCCTGACACCATATCAACCATGGTGTCATGATGATTGAAACGCCAACACCAGCCATTGCCCGCAAAAAATTGCTTACCAGCAGCGTGCCCCCCCTATATCTATGGACACACACACACAGTGTGGCTCGATTCCACCTCCTTCTCACAGGTTTTGGATTGACAGCAGCGGAAGCCAACACATCCGAATCCTGCGAGGAGGGGGAAAAAAGAGCAGCATTGGACCAAGATTTGGTTTAGGTAAGTATTTAAAGAGGAGGTCCAGTCAAAAAAAAAAAAAAATTAAAAAAGTCAGCAGCTACAAATACTGCAGCTGCTGACTTTTAATTGGACACTTACCTGTCCCAGGGTCCAGCGATGCGGGGGGATTGAAGCCCCGCTCGTCTCCCCCTTCGATTCAGCGGCGCCGGCATTGCAACTGTGGGCGCCGGGCTGTGGCTTCACAGCCTGGCACCCGCTGCGCATGCGCGAGCGGCGATGCGCGCCGTGATTGGCCGCTCAGTCACCTGGGAACTGTAATGGGTCCCAGATGATTGACAGGAGGGAAGGAGCAGAGCGGAGCCCTTCCTGTGCCGAGACAGAAGTGATGTCACCAGCCCAGGAACTGGAAGAGGCAGACTACGAGGGACCCCCTAGCAACAGGCATTTAGAGGTAAAAAAAAAAAAAAAAAATCCCAATTTTTTTTGTATTTTTTTTAGGATTTTTCATATAGTTTATTTTTTTGGGTGGAACCCCACTTTAAGGGGGTTGAAGAACAAGGGTTTTTTTTTTTTAATCTTAATGCAGAGAATGCAAAAGAAAACCCTCCACCTTAAAAAGCCACTTGAAGTGCATACCTGGAGTTCAGCTTTTCATTGCACATAAGAAATGTAAACACTCGGAAAGATGGACATTGTGTCAATATCAGGCAGGAAAAGCACCTAGCTTGGTCCTTGAAATATGACCTGTTCTCGGCAGCCGTTGTCAGATCGCATTTCGGGGAAAATGACAATTTGCAGTGGTAGACCTTTTATAGGATTCCATTATCTAGGCGGTAAGTGCTTAGAAAGGATGGCCAAAAATATTGGCACCTCGGCATCTCCGTCAGATAATGCACCACTTCGCCCAGAAAATTGTTGCGATTACAAATGTTTCGGCATTCCTCGTGTATATTTGATTTGTTTGTATCGGTACGACAAAAAAAAAAGTGGAGAAACAAAAAGCCAAATCTGACACTTTCCATGCCAAAACGCCAAAAATGTACTGGGCGAAATGATTGGCGCCTTCTCAAAATTGTAAGAAATAAATGCATTACAAGTTTGTAATTAAAACTCACCTGTATCAATTACCAGGTGAAGAAATCACACCGGGAACCAGCATGGAGAAGAGAAAAGAGCAGCAAAGTGTTGTCTGAGGATTAGAGAACGAAAATTGCGGAAAACCATGGACAACCTCAAGGTTACAAGTCCATCTCCAGAGATCTTAATGTTCCTGTGTCCACTGTGCCCAACATTGCTGAGAAGTTCAACGAGTTTCTTACACCTCTCTACTGGAATTGTAGACCACTCTTCTTTCACCAACTGCTCCAGGTCTCTCAGATTGGAAGGGTTTCTTTTCCCAACTGCTGTTTTAAGATCTCTCCCACAGGGGGTCTATGGGATTTAGATCTGGACTCATTGCTGGCCGGTTCAGTACTCTCCAGCGCTTTGTCTTAAACCATTTTTGGTGCTTTTTAACGTGAGCTTTGGGTCATTGTCCTGCTCCAAGACCCATGACCTCTGACGGAGAGACACAACTTTATGACACGGGGTCTTAACATTGGCACCCCAGAATTCTTTGGTAGTCTTCAGCTTTCATAATGCCACCACGCACACGGTGAAGGCATCCAGTGCCTGAAGCAGCAAAGCAACCCCAAAACATCAGTGGACCTCTCCACCATGTGTGACTGTAGGGACTGTATTCTTTTCTTTAAAGGCCTCATTTATTTTTCTGCAAAGGAGTAGAACGATGGGCTTTTCCAAAAAGCTAGAATTTTTGTTTTGTATGTCCACAGCATATTCTCCCAAAATGGTTTTGACTTTCTCAGGTAAGTTTTGGCAAACTCCAATCTGGCTTTTTTTTTTTTAACGTTTCTATGTTAGCAGTGGGGTCTTCTACCATAACGTCCCTTTTCATTCAGGTGGCCATGTATAGGGCGAGCTGACACAGATGTACCCGGTGCCTGAAGGTCAGCTTGAATTTGTCTGGAAGTTGATGGAGGTTCTTTATTCACCATTCCAACAATCCTTCGTTATAATCTTTTATCAATGTTTCTCTTTGGCCCACGTCCAGGGAGATTAACTACAGTGCCACGGGCTGTAAACTTCCGGACAATGTTCCACACAGGAACATGAAGATCTCTGGAGATGGACTTGTAACCTTGAGATTGTTGATGAGGCGACACTGGTGGGCACTTATAGGTGGCATTGATGAGGCAACACTGGTGGGCACTTATAGGTGACTTTGATGAGGCGACACTGGTGGGCTTTTATAGGTGACATTGTTGAGGCGACACTGGTGGGCACTTATAGGTGACATTGATGAGGCGACACTGGTGGGCACTTATAGGTGACATTGATGAGGCGACACTGGTGGGCACTTATAGGTGACATTGATGAGGCGACACTGGTGGTCACTTATAGGTCACATTGATGAGGCGACACTGGTGGTCACTTATAGGTGACATTGATGAGGCGACACTGGTGGGCACTTATAGGTGGCATTGATGAGGCGACACTGGTGGGCACTTATAGGTGGCATTGAGGCGACACTGGTGGGCACTTATAGGTGGCATTGAGGCGACACTGGTGGGCACTTATAGGTGGCATTGAGGCGACACTGGTGGGCACTTATAGGTGGCATTGAGGCGACACTGGTGGGCACTTATAGGTGGCATTGATGAGGCGACACTGGTGGGCACTTATAGGTGGCATTGTTGAGGCGACACTGGTGATCGGCTGTGAGCTTGGCTCTTTACCTCAATATGTGCTTGGCAGTGTCCAAAGGACACCGTGAACACATGAGCGCGCTGCCGGCGCCCAGCAGCGGGCACGATCACGGGAGTCTGTCATAGGACGGCCTCCCAAAACTGGACGACTGCGCTGTAGCCATCATTTGGCTATAGCGCGGTCGGCGAATAGCGAGTTACAAATTACAGGAGCATCAGAAACCTGGAATGCAATTAATTTTTTTACAATTTTGGAGGTGCCAATAATCTTGTCCAGTCCATTTTTGGCGTTTTGTGTGGAATGTGTCAGATTTGGCTTTTTGTTTCTCCACTTTTTTTTTTTTTTGTGTCCTACCAATACACACAAAAGGAAAAAAAAACAGGAGAAGGAAATATGCGTAATTGCAACAATTTTCTGGGCGAAGTGGCGCTTTATCTGACATAAAGGCAAGGGTACCAATATTTTTGCTCACGACTGTATGTTGGAGGGCTAAACTGTTTTGAACAAAAGTCCTTATTGCACAAAAAAAAAAAAAAAAACACCACACCCCTATAAATAGGACTTTGTAAGGCATCTACAACTTCCATGGTACGTAAAAAGGTATATTTTATTTAAACGAATTAAAAGGTGATTACATAAACATAAAAGTTAAAAATCAGATGCAGTTTAACCCCTTGCCAACCAGCGCACGACGATATACGTCGGCACAGCTGGGCAAATGGGCGTACAGGTACACCCCCTTTAATAAGCAGCACTGTGGGGGCGCACGCACCTGCCGCGTGCTCCGTGACCGTGCCCGCGATCGTGTCACGGAGCAGAAGAATGGGAAGATGCCTATGTAAACAAGGAATTTCCCCGTTCTGCCTAGTGACATGACAGATCACTGCTCTCTGTTATCTGGAGCATGTGAATAGTACCCCAACCCAGTTAGAATCACTCCCTAGGACACACTTAACCCCTTGATCGCCCCCTAGTGTTTAACCCCTTCCCTGCCAGGGTAATTTGCACAGTAATCAGTGCATTTTTATAGCACCGATCGCTGTAGAAATGACAAGGGTCCCAAAATAGTGTCCAAAGTGTCCGCCTTAATGTCGCAGTCATGATAAAAAAAAATGCAATAAAACTATCCCCTATTTTGTAGATGCGATAACTTTTGCGCAAACCAATCAATATACGCTTATTGCGATTTTTTTTTTTTTACCAAAAATATGTAGAAGAATATGTATCGGCCTAAACTGAGGAAAAAAAATAGTTTTTTTTAAATATATTTTTGGGGGATATTTATTATAGCAAAAAAAAAAAGAAATGGCTTTTTTTTTCAAAATTGTTGCTCTTTTTTTGTTTATAGCGCAAAAAATAAAAACTGCAGAGGTGATCAAATACCACCAAAAGAAAGCTCTATTTGTGGGAAAAAAAAAAAAAAGGACATCAATTTTGTTTGGGTGCAACGTCGCACAACT
Organism: Lithobates clamitans; assembly: GCA_037952925.1. Classification (NCBI taxonomy): domain Eukaryota; kingdom Metazoa; phylum Chordata; class Amphibia; order Anura; family Ranidae; genus Lithobates; species Lithobates clamitans. The sequence continues at coordinate 7,718 of JBBGZY010003879.1, read as the reverse complement.
GCGCAATTCTCAGTTAAAGCTGCGCAGTGCCGAATCGCAAAAAAGTGCTCTGGTCAGGAAGGGGGGGGGGGGGTAAATCCTCTCCGGGGGGCTGAAGTGGTTAAGTGCCGGTTCACACAGGGGCCGCTTCAAAAGTCATCCGACTCCAAAGCCGCCCCGCACAGCATGGTTTTCAAACTACTTCATTAATAGAAGTCAATGCAAGCCCCTCCCAAGTTGCCCCAAAAGTAGCACAGGAACCTTTTACTGAGTCGGAGTGACTTAAGTCGCTCCTATTAGAACGGTTCCATTGTACTGAATTGAGCGCGGCTTGTCAGACTGAGAGGTCGCCCCCCCCCCCCTGTTCAGATCACACCAGAGACATGAGAAGAATGGGGATTGGTTGCTGTAAGCAACACTTAAGGCTCCTCCATACCAAGTGCAGTGACCTGCATTAATCTGCAAAATTCAAAGCAGGCTGACTGCTAAGGAACAAACACACCCATCTACGTGCTCCGTCCACATCAATGTGCCTTGATGTGTGGCTGCAGGGCATTGAGGAAAAAGAGAATCTTCTGCATTGTTCCTGCAATGCACCGCAGCCCACCTGAAGAAGTCACCCACCTGAAGACGTCACCCACCTGAAGACGTCACCCACCTGCTGTTCTGCTGCTTTTAATGGGAATTAAATGTTTTTTTGGAACATTGTAACTGACAGTAAAAAAGAAATCAGACAAAGATTTACCAGCAACTTTGCTTTCACATATACAGAACTTTAACCGCTTCAATACCGGCCACTTTTACCACCTTCCTGCCCAGGCCAATTTTCAACTCTATGACACTTTGAATGACAATTGTCCGGTCATGCAACACTGTACACATAAAATATTTATCATTTTTTTGAGACAGATAGAGCTTTTTGGCGGTATTTAATCACTACCGTTTTTTTTTCAGCAAAAAACAAGAAAAAAACACCAGTTTCTGTTATAAAATTTTGTAAATAAGTAATTTTTCTCCTTCGCTGGATGTGCGCTGATAAGGCTGCACTGACGGGCATCACTGCTGGGGCTGCACGGATCAGGGCACTGTTTATCAGCGCAGACCCCCCCCCCCAGTAAGGAAATGCTGCTGATCGGCTCTCCTCGCACGCTGTCAGTGTGAGTAGAAGAACGCCGATAACTGGCATTTCCGTGTTTACATGTGATCAGCTGTGATTGGACACAGCTAATCACATGAGCAAAGAGCCTCGTCATCGGCTGTTTTACCGAGATCGGTGATGCGCCGTGTCCCAAGGAAGATCGCGGCGATAACTCGCATGTGTGGGAGCAACTTAAGGATGCGTTCGCTTCTGCGCACAAGCTCGGCAGGACAGGGCGCTTAACTGCTTCCCGCCCGCTGTATGAAAAGTGACTTCCTCGGCTTTGAACGGGGGGATATCCGAGTGATGCCTGTAGCTACAGACATCATCCAGATATCGTCTTTTAGAGCGGGCGAATCTGCGCACCATAAGAATGATCATAGCGGCTGTTCCGCCGCTTGATCGTTCTTACGGGAGGCGAGAGGGGACGCCCCCTCCTCCTGCCGCCCTCTGGTGCTTGTACTGACTCACCGCTACGATCGGTGAGTTGGTCACAGGATCCGCCAGCCCCGGATGTTTAGCATAGAGATTTCCGGCGGACCAGATGGTCGCCGGAGTCTCTATGATCATTCGTAGGCGGGGCGCGATGTTATGACGTCACGCCCGGCCTCTGTATTAAGAAAAAACGGCGCCGCTTCGGCTGGGAAGCGGTGATTTTTTTTTTTTTCTTTTGGATTTTAGGCTTCTAAGCAATAGTCGTTGCAATATTTTGTCACACTGTGCTTGCGCAGTGGTCTTACAAATGCAATTTTTTGGAAAAAAAAACAACTTTTGAATAAAGAAAAAAATAAAATAAAAAAAAAAAAAAAAAAAAAAAAAACACAGTAAAGTTAGCCCAATTTTTTTTCTTTTATATTGTGAAAGATAATTTTACGCCGAGTAAATTAACAACTTGCCGACCAGCCGCCGCAGTTGTACTGCGGCTGAATGGCACAGCTGGGCGAAACGACATTATGCAACGTCACTTCGCCCTGTGGCCACTAGGGGAGCGCGTGCCCGCTGCTCGCCCCCCCCCCCCCCACCCCGGTGGTCATGATCACCGCCAGGCTCCCGCGATCGCTTTGGACACACGGAGAACCGGGATCTGTGTGTGTAAACAAGAGTATGAACAGCGATCTGTCATCTCCCCTACACAGTCCCCCCTTCAGTTAGAACACACACTAGGGAACACAGTTAACCCCCTTGATCGCCCCCCCCCTAGTGTTAACCCCTTCACTGGCAGTGACATTTTTACAGTAATCAATGCACTTTTATAGCGCTGATCGCTGTGCCAATGGTCCCAAAAATGTGGCAAAATTGTCCAATGTGTCCGCCGTAATGTTGCAGTCCTGATAAAAATTGCAGATAGCCGCCATTACCAGTAAAAACAATAAAAAAATAAAGTCCCTAAATCTATCCCGTAGTTTGTAGACGCAATAACTTTTGTGCAAACCGATCGATATGCGCCTATTGCGATTTTTTTTTTTTTTTTACCAAAAATATCTAGAAAAATATATATCGGAATAAACTGACGAATACGTTTGTTTTTTTATATTTTTGTTTTTTGGATACGTATTATAGCAGAAAGTTAAAATTTTTTTTTAAATTTATTAAAATGTTGTTCTTTTTTTGTTTGTAGCGCAAAAAAAACAAAAAAACACAGAATAAATAAAAATGCTATAAATCTATCTCCTATTTTGTAGATGCTATAACCTTTGCGCAAACCAATCAATATGCGATTATTTTAACCAAAAATATGTAGAAGTATACGCATCGGCCTAAACTGAGGAAAGAAACTAAAAATTTTATATATTTTTGGGGGGTATTTATTATAGCAAAAAGTAAAAAATGTTGCGTTTTTTTTTTCAAAATTGTCGCTCTTTTTTGTTTATAGCGCAAAAAATAAAGACCGCAGAGGTGATCAAATACCACCAAAAGAAAGCTCTGTTTGTGGGGGAAAAAAAAAAAAAAGGACTTCAGTTTTGTCTGGGTGCAACATCGCACGACCGCGCAATTATCAGTTAAAGTGACGCAGTGCCGAATCGCAAAAAGTGCTCTGGTCAGGAAGGGGGTAAAATCTTCCGGGGCTGAAGTGGTTAATACAACATGTCATGCTTCAAAATTGCGCCCGCTCGTGGAATGGTGATGAACTTTGGGAGGGAGGGGGGCACCTCCTGTGGGGGGGGGGGGTCACTTCTGTGCGCGGGAGCCGCCGGTAACGGGGCACACTCACTGAAGCAAATGGAACGTACGTGGCATTGCTTCAGTGCCGATGACATCAAAAGCCGTGCAGGTTTAGGAGATATCCTGGATAGCCTCATTATAGGCTTACCTGTAGCAAAAAAGTGGTCTGTAATGATTTACAACCAGTTTAAAGTCCATATGTGTAAAGGCAGGCGTCCCAATACTTTTGACAAGTAGATAGATAAAGATCTATCTATCTGCACGATTAATCGTTAAGAATCAAAAATCGCGATCTTTTTCCCTTCTCGATCTTCAAAACAGCAGGTCACGATTCTAACAAGTGCAGATCTCACAGCTGGAAAAAAAAAAAAAAAAAAAATCTGGGCAGCCTGCCAAGTTTTATCACAACACGCGAATAAATAGAAACAAAGTATCTTTTTGTTATTTTATCAAAAGAACTTCGGTGTTCTATTGATATGTGCGCTCCGTTGAAAAGTGCCCGCGCAGGACGGAGCCGCACTCAAGTTGATTTGGCGATTAGCTGGAGTGACGTGACCGGGGCGCATGCGCACATCACAGGAGGCATTTTTCAATGGGAGAAAAAGCTATTCACAGAGCAGAGGGGGGACACCGTAGTGCTCATATTGTGCCTCGCGGTTGGGGGGGGGGGGGGCGGGGTTTCAGTCTGCTCAAGTTCCTCTTGTCAGTGTTGCACGGCGGCTTTATGCGTCTTGATCAGCGCCTGTTGCCTGTGTCCAAAGACGGGTTGCAACACAGACAAAACCCGCCCTGCAACACAGCCACAAGCCGCCCTGCAACAGCGAGGCACAATGTAAAACAACTACGGTGTCCCCCCCCCCCAAAAAAAAATGCCTCCTGTGATGTGCACATGCACCATGGTCACGTCACTCCAGCGCTTTGCCAAATCAGCTGGGGTGCCGCTCCGTTCTGCACATGCGCGGGGGGGGGGGGGGAAAATCGCTCCATTGATCACCGCTGAGCCAGCGGATGACAAGTCTGTCTCTGCACTCAGATATCCGCTCTCCACTATGGAAGAGGGGAGGGGGGAGGGGAAAGTGGTCAGACGATTACAGACTGACTGTCCGTTTTCATCTGATTGACGGATGGAAAATAGGGTTTGCATCCGTCTGGATTTTGCGGAGCGGATCGGATGTCGCAGCTGACATCCGACACTCCGTAGAGCTGTATAGAGCGACCGTTCAGATCCGCTGAAAAACAAAAAAAAAAAACTGGACAGGCGGATCTGAACGTGTGAAAGGGGCCTTAAAAGAACGAAAAAAATACTTAGTTTCTACTTATTCACACGTTGTGGTAAAAATTTGGCAGGCTGCCGGGATTTTTATTTTTCTAGCTGTGAGAAAGAATCGTGACATGCTGCTTTGAAGATCGGGAAGGGAAAGAGAACACGATTTTGATTAACGATTAATTGTGCAGCTCAAAAAAAATAAAATAAATAAAATATATATATATATATAATATTATTAATAATAAAATTGGAATTTTGGAACTACATTTCCCATGATGCTCCACTACACTGCAGAGTGCTGGGGCATCATGGGAAATGTAGTTCCAAAACATCTGGGGTGCCGAGGTTCACCATCACCGCCCTAGAGAATCAAATGGTGGTTGTTGCAAAATTTTATGTCACACTGTATTTACAGTGGTCTTTCCAAACATTTTTTTTTTTTTTTTTTTTTTTTTTTTAAATACACTTTAACCGCTTCCCGACCTCCTCACTCAGATATACTGCAGCAGAAGGGCACGTACAGGCAGATTAACATACCTGTACGTTGCCCCTTTAAGAGGCGGCACCGGTGGCGCCCGCCAGGAGCGCCACGTTCGCGGGTCCCGCGGACTCTATGTCCACAGGGATACTCACGATCGTCTCACGGAGAGGAAGAACGGGGAGATGCTGATGTAAACAAGCATTTCCCCGTTCTGCCTAGCGACAGTGTCACTGATCTCTGCTCCCTGTAAAATCGGGAGCGGCGATCAGTGTAGTGTAACACACAGACCCCCCCCAGTTAGAAACACTCCCTAGGACACACTTAACCCCTACAGTGCCACCTAGTGGTTAACCCCTTCACTGCCAATGTCATTTTTACAGTAATCAATGCCTTTTATAAGCATTGATCGCTGTATTAATGCCAAAAAAGTTAATAAAAATGCCACGAAACTATCCCCCATTTTGTAGACGCGATAACTTTTGCGCAAACCAAATCAATTAAAGCTTATTGCGATATTTTTTACCAAAAAATATGTAGAAGAATAATACGTATTGGCCTCAACTGAGGAAAATTTTTTTTTTTTAAATATATTTTGGGGACATAGCAAAAAGTAAAAAAAAAAAGTGTTTTTCAAAATTGTTGCTCTTTTTTTTTGTTTATAGTGCAAAAAATAAAAACCGCAGAGGTGATCAAATAGCACCAAAAGAAAGCTCTGTTTGTGTGTGTGGGGGGAGGGGGGGGGGGGAAGAGACGTCAATTTTGTTTGTGAGCCACATCGCACAACCGCGCAATTGTCATTTAAAGCGACGCAGTGCCAAAACGCAAAAAGTGCTCTGGTCAGGAAGGGGGGTAAATTCTTCCGGGGCTGAAGTGGTTAAAGAATAAAAAGAAAGGGAAAAAAAAAAAAAAAAAAAAAAATAAATAATAAGTTAGCCCCTTTTTTTTTGTATAATGTGAGAGATGTTACACCGCAAGAATCGTGATCTTTATTCTATAAAACTCTTTAAATATGGGGGGAAGTTCCTCTTTAACACTAAAGCTCCAGACACACTATTAGATTTTCTGCAGATTTTTGTCTTCAGGTTTACCATGTAGTACAAGGGCCTGATTACATACACATTGAAACTCTTAAGGTTTGACCTCATATTATATATGACAAAGATCTGCAGAAAATCTAATAGTGTGTATGGGGGGGGGGGGGGTCTTCTATTCTGCCCAAGTAGCACTTTCAGAATGACTTCAGCACTTGCTGGGAACTCCTGATCTTTTCTCCCTCTGTTCGGGATAATCGGCACATTATGGAGGTTTTATAACAATGAACTCGGAGCTCCCGATGAGCCGGCGATGGATTCTGCATCACATGACCTGACACATCGTTCGCCCGCACCCATATCTGCTTATGACAAAACACAAATCAATCCTTGTAGATCATTACACATAAAAGCATTTATTTCTCAACACAGTAAACAAAAAAATAACACCCAAAACATAACATTGCAATACTTTAAAAAAGGTGCTCTCCTCTCCCCTCCCCCCCATAGAGGGCGCAGTGTTCTCTCACAAGTCTAATTATAGAGCTAAGTTCATCTAGTGCTGGAACAATCGGTCCTGGAATGGGACATTATTCTCTAAGGCAGCTGAGCTAATAAAAAATACTTCAATTACAAGCCACACATTTCATTGGTAATCAGAGCCGTTATTGGATAACCCCTTTGGCAATTGGCTAGAAGGATCCACTTTGGTAGATTTAGGCACCGATCCCGATTGGCTACGGGGTACTGGACACACCTCATTAGATACACGGGCAAATTTTACCAAAATTTTTTTGCAAATTGTAACAGGATCCAAAATTGGAGTTGTAGGCCAACCCAGGGAGGGATGCAAAGGGTTAATCCAACTGGCTGACATTATGTGGGGGATGGTGCAATTATTTCTAGGCATGTTTGCAAAATTGGGACCTTCATGTAAAAAGGATACTGACACAGACATTGCAGGTGATGGAAATTCTGGATCCCGTGCTGACCTGATGGATGAAAGCTGAACTCCGGGGGGGGGGGGGGGGGGACTACCCTTGCGTGGAGGAACTTCTACCAACCTTATCTAGCCCCCCCCCCCACCACCACCACTCATTGCTTCTCTCCAGAAGTCCCGGGTGGGCCCTCACAATGCAGGACTGTCAGTCCCGTATTGTAGTATTGTACCCAGGAGCAACCAACCACCAGGGGGCGCTGAGGGACCACTTGCATACAAGGAGTAGTGAGGTCTATAGATTGGTTACTGGTACTCTAGGCCAGTGAACTACATTTCCCATGATGCTCATGCAGTGTAGTTGAGCATTATGGGAAATGTAGTTCCCAAAACCTCTGGGGTGCAAAGGTTCTCCATCACTGCTCTAGGCCAATGTTTCTCAACCTCAGTCCTCCCCAAACAGGTAATGTTTTTAGGCTCTCCATTATTTTGCATGGGTGATGTGATCAGTTTTCACTGCCTTAGTAATTACCACAGCCGTTTCCTCTGAGGGAAATCCTGTAAACATGACCTGTCGGGGGGTACTTGAGGACTGCAGTTGAGAAACACTGCTCTGAGTCTAAAGGCAACAAACATGAGTGATTGTAAACCGCAGACATAAAATATGAACAAAGCATACCCCTCTATAGTGTGTACTTGTCTCAGTACAGAGCACTAAGTGG
>JBBGZY010003878.1:0-45000 GCA_037952925.1 Lithobates clamitans | reverse complement strand
TCCGCTGACGATTGCCGTGTCCGCTGACGATCGCCGTGTCCGCTGACGATCGCCGTGACGGCTGACGATTGCCGTGTCCGCTATCCGCTGACGATTGCCGTGTCGGCTGACGATCGCCGTGTCCGCTATCCGCTGACGATGGCCGCGTCGGCTGACGATCGCCGTGTCCGCTATCCGCTGACGATTGCCGTGTCGGCTGACGATGGCCGTGTCGGCTGACGATTGGCCGTGTCCGCTGACGATTGGCCGTGTCCGCTGACGATGGGCGCGTCGGCTGACGTTCGCCGTGTCCGCTGACGATTGCCGTGTCCGCTGACGATCGCCGTGTCCGCTGACGATCGCCGTGACGGCTGACGATTGCCGTGTCCGCTATCCGCTGACGATTGCCGTGTCGGCTGACGATCGCCGTGTCCGCTGACGATCGCCGTGACGGCTGACGATTGCCGTGTCCGCTATCCGCTGACGATTGCCGTGTCGGCTGACGATCGCCGTGTCCGCTGACGATCGCCGCGTCGGCTGACGATCGCCGTGTCCGCTATCCGCTGACGATTGCCGTGTCGGCTGACGATGGCCGTGTCCGCTGACGATTGGCCGTGTCCGCTGACGATGGGCGCGTCGGCTGACGTTCGCCGTGTCCGCTGACGATCGCCGTGTCGGCTGACGATCGCCGTGTCCGCTATCCGCTGATGATTGCCGCGTCGGCTGACGATGGCCGTGTCCGCTGACGATGGCCGTGTCCGCTGACGATTGGCCGTGTCCGCTGACGATGGGCGTGTCGGCTGACGATTGCAGTGTCGGCTGACGATCGCCGTGTCGGCTGACGATTGCCGTGTCCGCTATCCGCTGACGATGGCCGTGTCCGCTGACGATTGGCCGTGTCCGCTGACGATGGGCGCGTCGGCTGACGTTCGCCGTGTCCGCTGACGATCGCCGTGTCGGCTGACGATCGCCGTGTCCGCTATCCGCTGATGATTGCCGCGTCGGCTGACGATTGCCGTGTCGGCTGACGATTGCCGTGTCGGCTGACGATTGCCGTGTCGGCTGACGATTGCCGTGTCGGCTGACGATTGCCGTGTCGGCTGACGATCGCCGTGTCGGCTGACGATCGCCGTGTCGGCTGACGATCGCCGTGTCGGCTGACGATCGCCGTGTCGGCTGACGATCGCCGTGACGGCTGACGATCGCCGTGTCCGCTATCCGCTGACGATGGCCGCGTCGGCTGACGATCGCCGTGTCCGCTATCCGCTGACGATGGCCGCGTCGGCTGACGATCGCCGTGTCCGCTATCCGCTGACGATGGCCGCGTCGGCTGACGATGGCCGCGTCGGCTGACGATGGCCGTGTCCGCTGACGATTGCCGTGTCCGCTGACGATTGCCGTGTCGGCTGACGATTGCCGTGTCGGCTGACGATTGCCGTGTCGGCTGACGATTGCCGTGTCGGCTGACGATCGCCGTGTCGGCTGACGATCGCCGTGTCGGCTGACGATCGCCGTGTCGGCTGACGATCGCCGTGTCGGCTGACGATCGCCGTGTCGGCTGACGATCGCCGTGACGGCTGACGATCGCCGTGTCCGCTATCCGCTGACGATGGCCGCGTCGGCTGACGATCGCCGTGTCCGCTATCCGCTGACGATGGCCGCGTCGGCTGACGATCGCCGTGTCCGCTATCCGCTGACGATTGCCGTGTCGGCTGACGATGGCCGTGTCGGCTGACGATTGGCCGTGTCCGCTGACGATTGGCCGTGTCCGCTGACGATGGGCGCGTCGGCTGACGTTCGCCGTGTCCGCTGACGATCGCCGTGTCGGCTGACGATCGCCGTGTCCGCTATCCGCTGATGATTGCCGCGTCGGCTGACGATGGCCGTGTCCGCTATCCGCTGACGATGGGCGTGTCGGCTGACGATTGCAGTGTCGGCTGACGATCGCCGTGTCGGCTGACGATTGCCGTGTCCGCTATCCGCTGACGATGGCCGTGTCCGCTGACGATTGGCCGTGTCCGCTGACGATCGCCGTGTCGGCTGACGATCGCCGTGTCCGCTATCCGCTGATGATTGCCGCGTCGGCTGACGATTGCCGTGTCGGCTGACGATTGCCGTGTCGGCTGACGATTGCCGTGTCGGCTGACGATTGCCGTGTCGGCTGACGATTGCCGTGTCGGCTGACGATCGCCGTGTCGGCTGACGATCGCCGTGTCGGCTGACGATCGCCGTGTCGGCTGACGATCGCCGTGTCGGCTGACGATCGCCGTGACGGCTGACGATCGCCGTGTCCGCTATCCGCTGACGATGGCCGCGTCGGCTGACGATCGCCGTGTCCGCTATCCGCTGACGATGGCCGCGTCGGCTGACGATCGCCGTGTCCGCTATCCGCTGACGATGGCCGCGTCGGCTGACGATGGCCGCGTCGGCTGACGATGGCCGTGTCCGCTGACGATTGCCGTGTCCGCTGACGATTGCCGTGTCGGCTGACGATTGCCGTGTCGGCTGACGATTGCCGTGTCGGCTGACGATTGCCGTGTCGGCTGACGATCGCCGTGTCGGCTGACGATCGCCGTGTCGGCTGACGATCGCCGTGTCGGCTGACGATCGCCGTGTCGGCTGACGATCGCCGTGTCGGCTGACGATCGCCGTGTCGGCTGACGATCGCCGTGACGGCTGACGATCGCCGTGTCCGCTATCCGCTGACGATGGCCGCGTCGGCTGACGATCGCCGTGTCCGCTATCCGCTGACGATGGCCGCGTCGGCTGACGATCGCCGTGTCCGCTATCCGCTGACGATTGCCGTGTCGGCTGACGATGGCCGTGTCGGCTGACGATTGGCCGTGTCCGCTGACGATTGGCCGTGTCCGCTGACGATGGGCGCGTCGGCTGACGTTCGCCGTGTCCGCTGACGATTGCCGTGTCCGCTGACGATCGCCGTGTCCGCTGACGATCGCCGTGACGGCTGACGATTGCCGTGTCCGCTATCCGCTGACGATTGCCGTGTCGGCTGACGATCGCCGTGTCCGCTATCCGCTGACGATGGCCGCGTCGGCTGACGATCGCCGTGTCCGCTATCCGCTGACGATGGCCGCGTCGGCTGACGATGGCCGCGTCGGCTGACGATGGCCGCGTCCGCTGACGATGGCCGTGTCCGCTGACGATGGCCGCGTCGGCTGACGATCGCCGTGTCCGCTATCCGCTGACGATTGCCGTGTCGGCTGACGATGGCCGTGTCCGCTGACGATTGGCCGTGTCCGCTGACGATGGGCGCGTCGGCTGACGTTCGCCGTGTCCGCTGACGATCGCCGTGTCGGCTGACGATCGCCGTGTCCGCTATCCGCTGATGATTGCCGCGTCGGCTGACGATTGCCGTGTCGGCTGACGATTGCCGTGTCGGCTGACGATTGCCGTGTCGGCTGACGATTGCCGTGTCGGCTGACGATCGCCGTGTCGGCTGACGATCGCCGTGTCGGCTGACGATCGCCGTGTCGGCTGACGATCGCCGTGTCGGCTGACGATCGCCGTGTCGGCTGACGATCGCCGTGTCGGCTGACGATCGCCGTGACGGCTGACGATCGCCGTGTCCGCTATCCGCTGACGATGGCCGCGTCGGCTGACGATCGCCGTGTCCGCTATCCGCTGACGATGGCCGCGTCGGCTGACGATCGCCGTGTCCGCTATCCGCTGACGATGGCCGCGTCGGCTGACGATGGCCGCGTCGGCTGACGATGGCCGCGTCCGCTGACGATTGCCGTGTCCGCTGACGATCGCCGTGTCGGCTGACGATCGCCGTGTCGGCTGACGATCGCCGTGTCGGCTGACGATCGCCGTGTCGGCTGACGATCGCCGTGTCGGCTGACGATCGCCGTGTCGGCTGACGATCGCCGTGTCGGCTGACGATCGCCGTGTCGGCTGACGATCGCCGTGACGGCTGACGATCGCCGTGTCCGCTATCCGCTGACGATGGCCGCGTCGGCTGACGATCGCCGTGTCCGCTATCCGCTGACGATGGCCGCGTCGGCTGACGATCGCCGTGTCCGCTATCCGCTGACGATGGCCGCGTCGGCTGACGATGGCCGCGTCGGCTGACGATCGCCGTGTCCGCTATCCGCTGACGATTGCCGTGTCGGCTGACGATGGCCGTGTCGGCTGACGATTGGCCGTGTCCGCTGACGATTGGCCGTGTCCGCTGACGATGGGCGCGTCGGCTGACGTTCGCCGTGTCCGCTGACGATTGCCGTGTCCGCTGACGATCGCCGTGTCCGCTGACGATCGCCGTGACGGCTGACGATTGCCGTGTCCGCTATCCGCTGACGATTGCCGTGTCGGCTGACGATCGCCGTGTCCGCTATCCGCTGACGATGGCCGCGTCGGCTGACGATGGCCGCGTCGGCTGACGATCGCCGTGTCCGCTATCCGCTGACGATTGCCGTGTCGGCTGACGATGGCCGTGTCGGCTGACGATTGGCCGTGTCCGCTGACGATTGGCCGTGTCCGCTGACGATGGGCGCGTCGGCTGACGTTCGCCGTGTCCGCTGACGATTGCCGTGTCCGCTGACGATCGCCGTGTCCGCTGACGATCGCCGTGACGGCTGACGATTGCCGTGTCCGCTATCCGCTGACGATTGCCGTGTCGGCTGACGATCGCCGTGTCCGCTATCCGCTGACGATGGCCGCGTCGGCTGACGATGGCCGCGTCGGCTGACGATGGCCGTGTCCGCTGACGATGGCCGCGTCGGCTGACGATCGCCGTGTCCGCTATCCGCTGACGATTGCCGTGTCGGCTGACGATGGCCGTGTCGGCTGACGATTGGCCGTGTCCGCTGACGATTGGCCGTGTCCGCTGACGATGGGCGCGTCGGCTGACGTTCGCCGTGTCCGCTGACGATTGCCGTGTCGGCTGACGATCGCCGTGTCCGCTGACGATCGCCGTGACGGCTGACGATTGCCGTGTCCGCTATCCGCTGACGATGGCCGCGTCGGCTGACGATGGCCGCGTCGGCTGACGATGGCCGTGTCCGCTGACGATGGCCGCGTCGGCTGACGATCGCCGTGTCCGCTATCCGCTGACGATTGCCGTGTCGGCTGACGATGGCCGTGTCCGCTGACGATTGGCCGTGTCCGCTGACGATCGCCGTGTCGGCTGACGATCGCCGTGTCCGCTATCCGCTGATGATTGCCGCGTCGGCTGACGATGGCCGTGTCCGCTATCCGCTGACGATGGGCGTGTCGGCTGACGATTGCAGTGTCGGCTGACGATCGCCGTGTCGGCTGACGATTGCCGTGTCCGCTATCCGCTGACGATGGGCGTGTCGGCTGACGATGGGCGTGTCCGCTATCCGCTGACGATGGGCGTGTCGGCTGACGATGGGCGTGTCCGCTATCCGCTGACGATGGGCGTGTCGGCTGACGATGGGCGTGTCCGCTATCCGCTGACGATGGGCGTGTCCGCTGACGATGGGCGTGTCCGCTGACGATGGGCGTGTCCGCTGACGATGGCCGTGTCCGCTGACGATGGCCGTGTCCGCTGACGATGGCCGTGTCCGCTGACGATGGCCGTGTCCGCTATCCGCTGACGATGGGCGTGTCGGCTGACGATTGCAGTGTCGGCTGACGATCGCCGTGTCGGCTGACGATTGCCGTGTCCGCTATCCGCTGACGATGGGCGTGTCGGCTGACGATGGGCGTGTCCGCTATCCGCTGACGATGGGCGTGTCGGCTGACGATGGGCGTGTCGGCTGACGATTGCAGTGTCGGCTGACGATCGCCGTGTCGGCTGACGATTGCCGTGTCCGCTATCCGCTGACGATGGGCGTGTCGGCTGACGATGGGCGTGTCCGCTATCCGCTGACGATGGGCGTGTCGGCTGACGATGGGCGTGTCCGCTATCCGCTGACGATGGGCGTGTCCGCTGACGATGGGCGTGTCCGCTGACGATGGGCGTGTCCGCTGACGATGGGCGTGTCCGCTGACGATGGCCGTGTCCGGGTCTATCCCTGAGGTCAGGGGCAGCATCGATCGGTGGCGTTGGAAGGAAATCTATGGGAAGTGCACATGTGTCACATGTTTCATGTTTGAGACGTTATTTATTTTCTACATTTAAACAATGGAGGAGATTTATTTTAGGCCGCAGAGATCGATTTATTATTCACCCAGTTTGTCGGTCACTTTGTTGGCTCTCACATGTAGCACTTGAAGTGTCATTTTTTTGCACATATGTTATAATCTGTCACAATTATTTAGGTTTTTTATGTATATTTTATGTGAGTTGCTTTATTGTTATTGGACGATATTTGGGAAGAATTTAGTTGTTGCACCTTTTTTGATCCAGTTATTTGTCAGGTGATTGGAAGAGCCGGGTGATTATGGTGACAGTTTTAGGAAGTGCCGGGTGATTATGGTGACAGTTTTAGGAAGTGCCGGGTGATTATGGTGACAGTTTTGGGAAGTGCCGGGTGATTATAGTGACAGTTTTGGGAAGTGCCGGGTGATTATGGTGACAGTTTTGGGAAGTGCCGGGTGATTATAGTGACAGTTTTGGGAAGTGCTGGGTGATTATAGTGAGTTTTGGGAAGTGCCGGGTGATTATGGTGACAGTTTTAGGAAGTGCCGGGTGATTATGGTGACAGTTTTAGGAAGTGCCGGGTGATTATGGTGACAGTTTTGGGAAGTGCCGGGTGATTATAGTGACAGTTTTGGGAAGTGCCGGGTGATTATGGTGACAGTTTTGGGAAGTGCCGGGTGATTATGGTGACAGTTTTGGGAAGTGCCGGGTGATTATGGTGACAGTTTTGAGAAGTGCCGGGTGATTATGGTGACAGTTTTGGGAAGTGCCGGGTGATTATGGTGACAGTTTTGGGAAGTGCCGGGTGATTATAGTGACAGTTTTGGGAAGTGCCGGGTGATTATGGTGACAGTTTTGGGAAGTGCCGGGTGATTATGGTGACAGTTTTGGGAAGTGCCGGGTGATTATAGTGACAGTTTTGGGAAGTGCCGGGTGATTATGGTGACAGTTTTGAGAAGTGCCGGGTGATTATGGTGACAGTTTTGGGAAGTGCCGGGTGATTATGGTGACAGTTTTGGGAAGTGCCGGGTGATTATAGTGAGTTTTGGGAAGAGCCGGGTGATTATAGTGAGTTTTGGGAAGTGCCGGGTGATTATAGTGAGTTTTGGGAAGAGCCGGGTGATTATAGTGAGTTTTGGGAAGTGCCGGGTGATTATAGTGAGTTTTGGGAAGAGCCGGGTGATTATAGTGAGTTTTGGGAAGAGCCGGGTGATTATAGTGACAGTTTTGGGAAGTGCCGGGTGATTATAGTGAGTTTTGGGAAGTGCCGGGTGATTATAGTGAGTTTTGGGAAGTGCCGGGTGATTATAGTGACAGTTTTGGGAAGAGCCGGGTGATTATAGTGACAGTTTTGGGAAGTGCCGGGTGATTATAGTGACAGTTTTGGGAAGAGCCGGGTGATTATAGTGAGTTTTGGGAAGTGCCGGGTGATTATAGTGAGTTTTGGGAAGAGCCGGGTGATTATAGTGAGTTTTGGGAAGTGCCGGGTGATTATGGTGACAGTTTTGCGAAGTGCCGGGTGATTATAGTGACAGTTTTGGGAAGAGCCGGGTGATTATGGTGAGTTTTGGGAAGTGCCGGGTGATTATGGTGACAGTTTTGGGAAGTGCCGGGTGATTATAGTGACAGTTTTGGGAAGAGCCGGGTGATTATAGTGACAGTTTTGGGAAGAGCCGGGTGATTATGGTGACAGTTTTGGGAAGTGCCGGGTGATTATAGTGACAGTTTTGGGAAGTGCCGGGTGATTATGGTGACAGTTTTGGGAAGTGCCGGGTGATTATGGTGACAGTTTTAGGAAGTGCCGGGTGATTATGGTGACAGTTTTGGGAAGTGCCGGGTGATTATGGTGACAGTTTTGGGAAGTGCCGGGTGATTATAGTGACAGTTTTGGGAAGTGCCGGGTGATTATGGTGACAGTTTTAGGAAGTGCCGGGTGATTATGGTGACAGTTTTAGGAAGTGCCGGGTGATTATAGTGAGTTTTGGGAAGAGCCGGGTGATTATAGTGAGTTTTGGGAAGTGTCGGGTGATTATGGTGACAGTTTTGGGAAGAGCCGGGTGATTATGGTGACAGTTTTGGGAAGTGCCGGGTGATTATAGTGAGTTTTGGGAAGTGCCGGGTGATTATAGTGACAGTTTTGGGAAGTGCCGGGTGATTATAGTGAGTTTTGGGAAGTGCCGGGTGATTATAGTGAGTTTTGGGAAGTGCCGGGTGATTATAGTGAGTTTTGGGAAGTGCCGGGTGATTATGGTGACAGTTTTGGGAAGAGCCGGGTGATTATAGTGAGTTTTGGGAAGTGCCGGGTGATTATAGTGAGTTTTGGGAAGTGCCGGGTGATTATAGTGACAGTTTTGGGAAGAGCCGGGTGATTATGGTGACAGTTTTGGGAAGTGCCGGGTGATTATAGTGACAGTTTTGGGAAGTGCCGGGTGATTATAGTGAGTTTTGGGAAGTGCCGGGTGATTATAGTGAGTTTTGGGAAGTGCCGGGTGATTATGGTGACAGTTTTGGGAAGTGCCGGGTGATTATGGTGAGTTTTGGGAAGTGCCGGGTGATTATAGTGAGTTTTGGGAAGTGCCGGGTGATTATAGTGAGTTTTGGGAAGTGCCGGGTGATTATGGTGACAGTTTTGGGAAGTGCCGGGTGATTATGGTGACAGTTTTGGGAAGTGCCGGGTGATTATGGTGACAGTTTTGGGAAGTGCCGGGTGATTATAGTGACAGTTTTGGGAAGTGCCGGGTGATTATAGTGAGTTTTGGGAAGTGCCGGGTGATTATGGTGACAGTTTTGGGAAGTGCCGGGTGATTATGGTGACAGTTTTAGGAAGTGCCGGGTGATTATGGTGACAGTTTTGGGAAGTGCCGGGTGATTATAGTGACAGTTTTGGGAAGTGCCGGGTGATTATAGTGACAGTTTTGGGAAGTGCCGGGTGATTATAGTGACAGTTTTGGGAAGAGCCGGGTGATTATGGTGACAGTTTTGGGAAGTGCCGGGTGATTATAGTGACAGTTTTGGGAAGTGCCGGGTGATTATGGTGACAGTTTTGGGAAGTGCCGGGTGATTATAGTGACAGTTTTGGGAAGTGCCGGGTGATTATAGTGACAGTTTTGGGAAGAGCCGGGTGATTATGGTGACAGTTTTGGGAAGTGCCGGGTGATTATGGTGACAGTTTTGGGAAGAGCCGGGTGATTATGGTGACAGTTTTGGGAAGTGCCGGGTGATTATAGTGACAGTTTTGGGAAGTGCCGGGTGATTATGGTGACAGTTTTGGTAAGTGCCGGGTGATTATAGTGACAGTTTTGGGAAGTGCCGGGTGATTATGGTGACAGTTTTGGGAAGTGCCGGGTGATTATGGTGACAGTTTTGGGAAGTGCCGGGTGATTATGGTGACAGTTTTGGGAAGTGCCGGGTGATTATAGTGAGTTTTAGGAAGTGCCGGGTGATTATAGTGACAGTTTTGGGAAGTGCCGGGTGATTATAGTGACAGTTTTGGGAAGTGCCGGGTGATTATAGTGACAGTTTTGGGAAGTGCCGGGTGATTATGGTGACAGTTTTGGGAAGAGCCGGGTGATTATAGTGACAGTTTTGGGAAGAGCCGGGTGATTATAGTGACAGTTTTGGGAAGAGCCGGGTGATTATGGTGACAGTTTTGGGAAGTGCCGGGTGATTATAGTGAGTTTTGGGAAGTGCCGGGTGATTATAGTGAGTTTTGGGAAGAGCCGGGTGATTATAGTGAGTTTTGGGAAGTGCCGGGTGATTATAGTGAGTTTTGGGAAGAGCCGGGTGATTATAGTGAGTTTTGGGAAGAGCCGGGTGATTATAGTGACAGTTTTGGGAAGTGCCGGGTGATTATAGTGAGTTTTGGGAAGTGCCGGGTGATTATAGTGAGTTTTGGGAAGTGCCGGGTGATTATAGTGACAGTTTTGGGAAGAGCCGGGTGATTATAGTGACAGTTTTGGGAAGTGCCGGGTGATTATAGTGACAGTTTTGGGAAGAGCCGGGTGATTATAGTGAGTTTTGGGAAGTGCCGGGTGATTATAGTGAGTTTTGGGAAGAGCCGGGTGATTATAGTGAGTTTTGGGAAGTGCCGGGTGATTATGGTGACAGTTTTGCGAAGTGCCGGGTGATTATAGTGACAGTTTTGGGAAGAGCCGGGTGATTATGGTGAGTTTTGGGAAGTGCCGGGTGATTATGGTGACAGTTTTGGGAAGTGCCGGGTGATTATAGTGACAGTTTTGGGAAGAGCCGGGTGATTATAGTGACAGTTTTGGGAAGAGCCGGGTGATTATGGTGACAGTTTTGGGAAGTGCCGGGTGATTATAGTGACAGTTTTGGGAAGTGCCGGGTGATTATGGTGACAGTTTTGGGAAGTGCCGGGTGATTATAGTGACAGTTTTGGGAAGTGCCGGGTGATTATGGTGACAGTTTTGGGAAGTGCCGGGTGATTATAGTGACAGTTTTGGGAAGTGCCGGGTGATTATAGTGACAGTTTTGGGAAGTGCCGGGTGATTATGGTGACAGTTTTAGGAAGTGCCGGGTGATTATAGTGAGTTTTGGGAAGTGCCGGGTGATTATAGTGAGTTTTGGGAAGTGCCGGGTGATTATAGTGAGTTTTGGGAAGTGCCGGGTGATTATGGTGACAGTTTTGGGAAGAGCCGGGTGATTATAGTGAGTTTTGGGAAGTGCCGGGTGATTATAGTGAGTTTTGGGAAGTGCCGGGTGATTATAGTGACAGTTTTGGGAAGAGCCGGGTGATTATGGTGACAGTTTTGGGAAGTGCCGGGTGATTATAGTGACAGTTTTGGGAAGTGCCGGGTGATTATGGTGAGTTTTGGGAAGTGCCGGGTGATTATAGTGAGTTTTGGGAAGTGCCGGGTGATTATAGTGAGTTTTGGGAAGTGCCGGGTGATTATGGTGACAGTTTTGGGAAGTGCCGGGTGATTATGGTGACAGTTTTGGGAAGTGCCGGGTGATTATGGTGACAGTTTTGGGAAGTGCCGGGTGATTATAGTGACAGTTTTGGGAAGTGCCGGGTGATTATAGTGAGTTTTGGGAAGTGCCGGGTGATTATGGTGACAGTTTTGGGAAGTGCCGGGTGATTATGGTGACAGTTTTAGGAAGTGCCGGGTGATTATGGTGACAGTTTTGGGAAGTGCCGGGTGATTATAGTGACAGTTTTGGGAAGTGCCGGGTGATTATAGTGACAGTTTTGGGAAGTGCCGGGTGATTATAGTGACAGTTTTGGGAAGAGCCGGGTGATTATGGTGACAGTTTTGGGAAGTGCCGGGTGATTATAGTGACAGTTTTGGGAAGTGCCGGGTGATTATGGTGACAGTTTTGGGAAGTGCCGGGTGATTATAGTGACAGTTTTGGGAAGTGCCGGGTGATTATGGTGACAGTTTTGGGAAGTGCCGGGTGATTATGGTGACAGTTTTGGGAAGTGCCGGGTGATTATAGTGACAGTTTTGGGAAGTGCCGGGTGATTATAGTGACAGTTTTGGGAAGTGCCGGGTGATTATGGTGACAGTTTTGGTAAGTGCCGGGTGATTATAGTGACAGTTTTGGGAAGTGCCGGGTGATTATGGTGACAGTTTTGGGAAGTGCCGGGTGATTATGGTGACAGTTTTGGGAAGTGCCGGGTGATTATGGTGACAGTTTTGGGAAGTGCCGGGTGATTATAGTGAGTTTTAGGAAGTGCCGGGTGATTATAGTGACAGTTTTGGGAAGTGCCGGGTGATTATAGTGACAGTTTTGGGAAGTGCCGGGTGATTATAGTGACAGTTTTGGGAAGTGCCGGGTGATTATAGTGACAGTTTTGCGAAGTGCCGGGTGATTATAGTGACAGTTTTGGGAAGTGCCGGGTGATTATAGTGACAGTTTTGGGAAGTGCCGGGTGATTATGGTGACAGTTTTGCGAAGTGCCGGGTGATTATAGTGACAGTTTTGGGAAGAGCCGGGTGATTATGGTGAGTTTTGGGAAGTGCCGGGTGATTATGGTGACAGTTTTGGGAAGTGCCGGGTGATTATAGTGACAGTTTTGGGAAGAGCCGGGTGATTATAGTGACAGTTTTGGGAAGAGCCGGGTGATTATGGTGACAGTTTTGGGAAGTGCCGGGTGATTATAGTGACAGTTTTGGGAAGTGCCGGGTGATTATGGTGACAGTTTTGGGAAGTGCCGGGTGATTATAGTGACAGTTTTGGGAAGTGCCGGGTGATTATGGTGACAGTTTTGGGAAGTGCCGGGTGATTATAGTGACAGTTTTGGGAAGTGCCGGGTGATTATAGTGACAGTTTTGGGAAGTGCCGGGTGATTATGGTGACAGTTTTAGGAAGTGCCGGGTGATTATAGTGAGTTTTGGGAAGTGCCGGGTGATTATAGTGAGTTTTGGGAAGTGCCGGGTGATTATGGTGACAGTTTTGGGAAGTGCCGGGTGATTATAGTGACAGTTTTGGGAAGTGCCGGGTGATTATAGTGACAGTTTTGGGAAGTGCCGGGTGATTATAGTGAGTTTTGGGAAGTGCCGGGTGATTATGGTGACAGTTTTGGGAAGAGCCGGGTGATTATAGTGAGTTTTGGGAAGTGCCGGGTGATTATAGTGAGTTTTGGGAAGTGCCGGGTGATTATAGTGACAGTTTTGGGAAGAGCCGGGTGATTATGGTGACAGTTTTGGGAAGTGCCGGGTGATTATAGTGACAGTTTTGGGAAGTGCCGGGTGATTATGGTGAGTTTTGGGAAGTGCCGGGTGATTATAGTGAGTTTTGGGAAGTGCCGGGTGATTATAGTGAGTTTTGGGAAGTGCCGGGTGATTATGGTGACAGTTTTGGGAAGTGCCGGGTGATTATGGTGACAGTTTTGGGAAGTGCCGGGTGATTATGGTGACAGTTTTGGGAAGTGCCGGGTGATTATAGTGACAGTTTTGGGAAGTGCCGGGTGATTATAGTGAGTTTTGGGAAGTGCCGGGTGATTATGGTGACAGTTTTGGGAAGTGCCGGGTGATTATGGTGACAGTTTTAGGAAGTGCCGGGTGATTATGGTGACAGTTTTGGGAAGTGCCGGGTGATTATAGTGACAGTTTTGGGAAGTGCCGGGTGATTATAGTGACAGTTTTGGGAAGTGCCGGGTGATTATAGTGACAGTTTTGGGAAGAGCCGGGTGATTATGGTGACAGTTTTGGGAAGTGCCGGGTGATTATAGTGACAGTTTTGGGAAGTGCCGGGTGATTATGGTGACAGTTTTGGGAAGTGCCGGGTGATTATAGTGACAGTTTTGGGAAGTGCCGGGTGATTATAGTGACAGTTTTGGGAAGAGCCGGGTGATTATAGTGACAGTTTTGGGAAGTGCCGGGTGATTATGGTGACAGTTTTGGGAAGTGCCGGGTGATTATGGTGACAGTTTTGGGAAGTGCCGGGTGATTATGGTGACAGTTTTGGGAAGAGCCGGGTGATTATGGTGACAGTTTTGGGAAGTGCCGGGTGATTATAGTGACAGTTTTGGGAAGTGCCGGGTGATTATGGTGACAGTTTTGGTAAGTGCCGGGTGATTATAGTGACAGTTTTGGGAAGTGCCGGGTGATTATGGTGACAGTTTTGGGAAGTGCCGGGTGATTATGGTGACAGTTTTGGGAAGTGCCGGGTGATTATGGTGACAGTTTTGGGAAGTGCCGGGTGATTATAGTGAGTTTTAGGAAGTGCCGGGTGATTATAGTGACAGTTTTGGGAAGTGCCGGGTGATTATAGTGACAGTTTTGGGAAGTGCCGGGTGATTATAGTGACAGTTTTGGGAAGTGCCGGGTGATTATGGTGACAGTTTTGGGAAGAGCCGGGTGATTATAGTGACAGTTTTGGGAAGAGCCGGGTGATTATAGTGACAGTTTTGGGAAGAGCCGGGTGATTATGGTGACAGTTTTGGGAAGTGCCGGGTGATTATAGTGAGTTTTGGGAAGTGCCGGGTGATTATAGTGAGTTTTGGGAAGAGCCGGGTGATTATAGTGAGTTTTGGGAAGTGCCGGGTGATTATAGTGAGTTTTGGGAAGAGCCGGGTGATTATAGTGAGTTTTGGGAAGAGCCGGGTGATTATAGTGACAGTTTTGGGAAGTGCCGGGTGATTATAGTGAGTTTTGGGAAGTGCCGGGTGATTATAGTGAGTTTTGGGAAGTGCCGGGTGATTATAGTGACAGTTTTGGGAAGAGCCGGGTGATTATAGTGACAGTTTTGGGAAGTGCCGGGTGATTATAGTGACAGTTTTGGGAAGAGCCGGGTGATTATAGTGAGTTTTGGGAAGTGCCGGGTGATTATAGTGAGTTTTGGGAAGAGCCGGGTGATTATAGTGAGTTTTGGGAAGTGCCGGGTGATTATGGTGACAGTTTTGCGAAGTGCCGGGTGATTATAGTGACAGTTTTGGGAAGAGCCGGGTGATTATGGTGACAGTTTTGGGAAGAGCCGGGTGATTATGGTGACAGTTTTGGGAAGAGCCGGGTGATTATAGTGAGTTTTGGGAAGTGCCGGGTGATTATAGTGAGTTTTGGGAAGAGCCGGGTGATTATAGTGAGTTTTGGGAAGTGCCGGGTGATTATGGTGACAGTTTTGGGAAGTGCCGGGTGATTATGGTGACAGTTTTGGGAAGAGCCGGGTGATTATGGTGACAGTTTTGGGAAGTGCCGGGTGATTATGGTGACAGTTTTGGGAAGTGCCGGGTGATTATAGTGACAGTTTTGGGAAGTGCCGGGTGATTATGGTGACAGTTTTGGGAAGTGCCGGGTGATTATAGTGACAGTTTTGGGAAGTGCCGGGTGATTATAGTGACAGTTTTGGGAAGTGCCGGGTGATTATGGTGACAGTTTTGGGAAGTGCCGGGTGATTATAGTGAGTTTTGGGAAGTGCCGGGTGATTATAGTGACAGTTTTGGGAAGTGCCGGGTGATTATAGTGAGTTTTGGGAAGTGCCGGGTGATTATAGTGAGTTTTGGGAAGTGCCGGGTGATTATAGTGAGTTTTGGGAAGTGCCGGGTGATTATGGTGACAGTTTTGGGAAGAGCCGGGTGATTATAGTGAGTTTTGGGAAGTGCCGGGTGATTATAGTGAGTTTTGGGAAGTGCCGGGTGATTATAGTGACAGTTTTGGGAAGAGCCGGGTGATTATGGTGACAGTTTTGGGAAGTGCCGGGTGATTATAGTGACAGTTTTGGGAAGTGCCGGGTGATTATGGTGAGTTTTGGGAAGTGCCGGGTGATTATAGTGAGTTTTGGGAAGTGCCGGGTGATTATAGTGAGTTTTGGGAAGTGCCGGGTGATTATGGTGACAGTTTTGGGAAGTGCCGGGTGATTATGGTGACAGTTTTGGGAAGTGCCGGGTGATTATGGTGACAGTTTTGGGAAGTGCCGGGTGATTATAGTGACAGTTTTGGGAAGTGCCGGGTGATTATAGTGAGTTTTGGGAAGTGCCGGGTGATTATGGTGACAGTTTTGGGAAGTGCCGGGTGATTATGGTGACAGTTTTAGGAAGTGCCGGGTGATTATGGTGACAGTTTTGGGAAGTGCCGGGTGATTATAGTGACAGTTTTGGGAAGTGCCGGGTGATTATAGTGACAGTTTTGGGAAGTGCCGGGTGATTATAGTGACAGTTTTGGGAAGAGCCGGGTGATTATGGTGACAGTTTTGGGAAGTGCCGGGTGATTATAGTGACAGTTTTGGGAAGTGCCGGGTGATTATGGTGACAGTTTTGGGAAGTGCCGGGTGATTATAGTGACAGTTTTGGGAAGTGCCGGGTGATTATAGTGACAGTTTTGGGAAGAGCCGGGTGATTATGGTGACAGTTTTGGGAAGTGCCGGGTGATTATAGTGACAGTTTTGGGAAGTGCCGGGTGATTATGGTGACAGTTTTGGGAAGTGCCGGGTGATTATAGTGAGTTTTGGGAAGTGCCGGGTGATTATGGTGACAGTTTTGGGAAGTGCCGGGTGATTATAGTGACAGTTTTGGGAAGTGCCGGGTGATTATGGTGACAGTTTTGGGAAGAGCCGGGTGATTATAGTGACAGTTTTGGGAAGTGCCGGGTGATTATAGTGACAGTTTTGGGAAGTGCCGGGTGATTATGGTGACAGTTTTGGGAAGAGCCGGGTGATTATGGTGACAGTTTTGGGAAGTGCCGGGTGATTATGGTGACAGTTTTGGGAAGAGCCGGGTGATTATGGTGACAGTTTTGGGAAGTGCCGGGTGATTATAGTGAGTTTTGGGAAGTGCCGGGTGATTATGGTGACAGTTTTGGGAAGTGCCGGGTGATTATGGTGACAGTTTTGGGAAGTGCCGGGTGATTATAGTGACAGTTTTGGGAAGAGCCGGGTGATTATGGTGACAGTTTTGGGAAGAGCCGGGTGATTATAGTGACAGTTTTGGGAAGTGCCGGGTGATTATAGTGACAGTTTTGGGAAGTGCCGGGTGATTATAGTGACAGTTTTGGGAAGTGCCGGGTGATTATGGTGACAGTTTTGGGAAGTGCCGGGTGATTATGGTGACAGTTTTGGGAAGTGCCGGGTGATTATAGTGACAGTTTTGGGAAGTGCCGGGTGATTATAGTGACAGTTTTGGGAAGTGCCGGGTGATTATGGTGACAGTTTTGGGAAGTGCCGGGTGATTATGGTGACAGTTTTGGGAAGTGCCGGGTGATTATAGTGACAGTTTTGGGAAGTGCCGGGTGATTATGGTGACAGTTTTGGGAAGTGCCGGGTGATTATGGTGACAGTTTTGGGAAGTGCCGGGTGATTATGGTGACAGTTTTGGGAAGAGCCGGGTGATTATAGTGAGTTTTGGGAAGTGCCGGGTGATTATAGTGAGTTTTGGGAAGAGCCGGGTGATTATAGTGACAGTTTTGGGAAGTGCCGGGTGATTATGGTGACAGTTTTGAGAAGTGCCGGGTGATTATAGTGAGTTTTGGGAAGTGCCGGGTGATTATAGTGACAGTTTTGGGAAGAGCCGGGTGATTATAGTGACAGTTTTGGGAAGTGCCGGGTGATTATGGTGACAGTTTTGGGAAGTGCCGGGTGATTATAGTGACAGTTTTGGGAAGTGCCGGGTGATTATAGTGACAGTTTTGGGAAGTGCCGGGTGATTATGGTGACAGTTTTGGGAAGTGCCGGGTGATTATAGTGAGTTTTGGGAAGTGCCGGGTGATTATGGTGACAGTTTTGGGACATTCCGGGTGATTATGGTGACAGTTTTGGGAAGAGCCGGGTGATTATGGTGACAGTTTTGGGAAGTGCCGGGTGATTATGGTGACAGTTTTAGGAAGTGCCGGGTGATTATGGTGACAGTTTTGGGAAGTGCCGGGTGATTATAGTGACAGTTTTG
Source organism: Lithobates clamitans (assembly GCA_037952925.1). Lineage (NCBI taxonomy): Eukaryota > Metazoa > Chordata > Amphibia > Anura > Ranidae > Lithobates > Lithobates clamitans. Next base: position 27,616 of record JBBGZY010003878.1, on the reverse strand, counting down.
GGAAGTGCCGGGTGATTATGGTGACAGTTTTGGGAAGAGCCGGGTGATTATGGTGACAGTTTTGGGAAGTGCCGGGTGATTATAGTGAGTTTTGGGAAGTGCCGGGTGATTATGGTGACAGTTTTGGGAAGTGCCGGGTGATTATGGTGACAGTTTTGGGAAGTGCCGGGTGATTATGGTGACAGTTTTGGGAAGTGCCGGGTGATTATGGTGACAGTTTTGGGAAGTGCCGGGTGATTATGGTGACAGTTTTGGGAAGTGCCGGGTGATTATGGTGACAGTTTTGGGAAGAGCCGGGTGATTATAGTGACAGTTTTGGGAAGAGCCGGGTGATTATGGTGACAGTTTTGGGAAGTGCCGGGTGATTATAGTGAGTTTTGGGAAGTGCCGGGTGATTATAGTGAGTTTTGGGAAGTGCCGGGTGATTATGGTGACAGTTTTGGGAAGTGCCGGGTGATTATAGTGACAGTTTTGGGAAGTGCCGGGTGATTATGGTGACAGTTTTGGGAAGTGCCGGGTGATTATAGTGAGTTTTGGGAAGTGCCGGGTGATTATGGTGACAGTTTTGGGAAGTGCCGGGTGATTATGGTGACAGTTTTGGGAAGTGCCGGGTGATTATGGTGACAGTTTTGGGAAGTGCTGGGTGATTATAGTGAGTTTTGGGAAGTGCCGGGTGATTATAGTGAGTTTTGGGAAGTGCCGGGTGATTATGGTGACAGTTTTGGGAAGTGCCGGGTGATTATGGTGACAGTTTTGGGAAGTGCCGGGTGATTATAGTGACAGTTTTGGGAAGTGCCGGGTGATTATAGTGACAGTTTTGGGAAGTGCCGGGTGATTATAGTGACAGTTTTGGGAAGTGCCGGGTGATTATGGTGACAGTTTTGGGAAGTGCCGGGTGATTATAGTGACAGTTTTGGGAAGTGCCGGGTGATTATAGTGACAGTTTTGGGAAGTGCCGGGTGATTATAGTGACAGTTTTGGGAAGTGCCGGGTGATTATAGTGACAGTTTTGGGAAGTGCCGGGTGATTATAGTGACAGTTTTGGGAAGTGCCGGGTGATTATGGTGACAGTTTTGGGAAGAGCCGGGTGATTATAGTGAGTTTTGGGAAGTGCCGGGTGATTATGGTGACAGTTTTGGGAAGTGCCGGGTGATTATAGTGAGTTTTGGGAAGAGCCGGGTGATTATAGTGAGTTTTGGGAAGTGCCGGGTGATTATAGTGACAGTTTTGGGAAGTGCCGGGTGATTATAGTGACAGTTTTGGGAAGTGCCGGGTGATTATAGTGACAGTTTTGGGAAGTGCCGGGTGATTATGGTGACAGTTTTGGGAAGTGCCGGGTGATTATAGTGACAGTTTTGGGAAGTGCCGGGTGATTATAGTGACAGTTTTGGGAAGTGCCGGGTGATTATGGTGACAGTTTTGGGAAGAGCCGGGTGATTATAGTGACAGTTTTGGGAAGTGCCGGGTGATTATGGTGACAGTTTTGGGAAGTGCCGGGTGATTATAGTGACAGTTTTGGGAAGTGCCGGGTGATTATGGTGAGTTTTGGGAAGTGCCGGGTGATTATGGTGACAGTTTTGGGAAGTGCCGGGTGATTATAGTGAGTTTTGGGAAGAGCCGGGTGATTATAGTGAGTTTTGGGAAGTGCCGGGTGATTATAGTGACAGTTTTGGGAAGTGCCGGGTGATTATAGTGACAGTTTTGGGAAGTGCCGGGTGATTATAGTGACAGTTTTGGGAAGTGCCGGGTGATTATGGTGACAGTTTTGGGAAGTGCCGGGTGATTATGGTGACAGTTTTGGGAAGAGCCGGGTGATTATAGTGACAGTTTTGGGAAGTGCCGGGTGATTATAGTGACAGTTTTGGGAAGTGCCGGGTGATTATGGTGACAGTTTTGGGAAGTGCCGGGTGATTATGGTGACAGTTTTGGGAAGAGCCGGGTGATTATAGTGACAGTTTTGGGAAGAGCCGGGTGATTATAGTGACAGTTTTGGGAAGAGCCGGGTGATTATGGTGACAGTTTTGGGAAGTGCCGGGTGATTATAGTGAGTTTTGGGAAGTGCCGGGTGATTATAGTGAGTTTTGGGAAGAGCCGGGTGATTATAGTGAGTTTTGGGAAGTGCCGGGTGATTATAGTGAGTTTTGGGAAGAGCCGGGTGATTATAGTGAGTTTTGGGAAGAGCCGGGTGATTATAGTGACAGTTTTGGGAAGTGCCGGGTGATTATAGTGAGTTTTGGGAAGTGCCGGGTGATTATAGTGAGTTTTGGGAAGTGCCGGGTGATTATAGTGACAGTTTTGGGAAGAGCCGGGTGATTATAGTGACAGTTTTGGGAAGTGCCGGGTGATTATAGTGACAGTTTTGGGAAGAGCCGGGTGATTATAGTGAGTTTTGGGAAGTGCCGGGTGATTATAGTGAGTTTTGGGAAGAGCCGGGTGATTATAGTGAGTTTTGGGAAGTGCCGGGTGATTATGGTGACAGTTTTGCGAAGTGCCGGGTGATTATAGTGACAGTTTTGGGAAGAGCCGGGTGATTATGGTGAGTTTTGGGAAGTGCCGGGTGATTATGGTGACAGTTTTGGGAAGTGCCGGGTGATTATAGTGACAGTTTTGGGAAGAGCCGGGTGATTATAGTGACAGTTTTGGGAAGAGCCGGGTGATTATGGTGACAGTTTTGGGAAGTGCCGGGTGATTATAGTGACAGTTTTGGGAAGTGCCGGGTGATTATGGTGACAGTTTTGGGAAGTGCCGGGTGATTATAGTGACAGTTTTGGGAAGTGCCGGGTGATTATGGTGACAGTTTTGGGAAGTGCCGGGTGATTATAGTGACAGTTTTGGGAAGTGCCGGGTGATTATAGTGACAGTTTTGGGAAGTGCCGGGTGATTATGGTGACAGTTTTAGGAAGTGCCGGGTGATTATAGTGAGTTTTGGGAAGTGCCGGGTGATTATAGTGAGTTTTGGGAAGTGCCGGGTGATTATAGTGAGTTTTGGGAAGTGCCGGGTGATTATGGTGACAGTTTTGGGAAGAGCCGGGTGATTATAGTGAGTTTTGGGAAGTGCCGGGTGATTATAGTGAGTTTTGGGAAGTGCCGGGTGATTATAGTGACAGTTTTGGGAAGAGCCGGGTGATTATGGTGACAGTTTTGGGAAGTGCCGGGTGATTATAGTGACAGTTTTGGGAAGTGCCGGGTGATTATGGTGAGTTTTGGGAAGTGCCGGGTGATTATAGTGAGTTTTGGGAAGTGCCGGGTGATTATAGTGAGTTTTGGGAAGTGCCGGGTGATTATGGTGACAGTTTTGGGAAGTGCCGGGTGATTATGGTGACAGTTTTGGGAAGTGCCGGGTGATTATGGTGACAGTTTTGGGAAGTGCCGGGTGATTATAGTGACAGTTTTGGGAAGTGCCGGGTGATTATAGTGAGTTTTGGGAAGTGCCGGGTGATTATGGTGACAGTTTTGGGAAGTGCCGGGTGATTATGGTGACAGTTTTAGGAAGTGCCGGGTGATTATGGTGACAGTTTTGGGAAGTGCCGGGTGATTATAGTGACAGTTTTGGGAAGTGCCGGGTGATTATAGTGACAGTTTTGGGAAGTGCCGGGTGATTATAGTGACAGTTTTGGGAAGAGCCGGGTGATTATGGTGACAGTTTTGGGAAGTGCCGGGTGATTATAGTGACAGTTTTGGGAAGTGCCGGGTGATTATGGTGACAGTTTTGGGAAGTGCCGGGTGATTATAGTGACAGTTTTGGGAAGTGCCGGGTGATTATGGTGACAGTTTTGGGAAGTGCCGGGTGATTATGGTGACAGTTTTGGGAAGTGCCGGGTGATTATAGTGACAGTTTTGGGAAGTGCCGGGTGATTATAGTGACAGTTTTGGGAAGTGCCGGGTGATTATGGTGACAGTTTTGGTAAGTGCCGGGTGATTATAGTGACAGTTTTGGGAAGTGCCGGGTGATTATGGTGACAGTTTTGGGAAGTGCCGGGTGATTATGGTGACAGTTTTGGGAAGTGCCGGGTGATTATGGTGACAGTTTTGGGAAGTGCCGGGTGATTATAGTGAGTTTTAGGAAGTGCCGGGTGATTATAGTGACAGTTTTGGGAAGTGCCGGGTGATTATAGTGACAGTTTTGGGAAGTGCCGGGTGATTATAGTGACAGTTTTGGGAAGTGCCGGGTGATTATAGTGACAGTTTTGCGAAGTGCCGGGTGATTATAGTGACAGTTTTGGGAAGTGCCGGGTGATTATAGTGACAGTTTTGGGAAGTGCCGGGTGATTATGGTGACAGTTTTGCGAAGTGCCGGGTGATTATAGTGACAGTTTTGGGAAGAGCCGGGTGATTATGGTGAGTTTTGGGAAGTGCCGGGTGATTATGGTGACAGTTTTGGGAAGTGCCGGGTGATTATAGTGACAGTTTTGGGAAGAGCCGGGTGATTATAGTGACAGTTTTGGGAAGAGCCGGGTGATTATGGTGACAGTTTTGGGAAGTGCCGGGTGATTATAGTGACAGTTTTGGGAAGTGCCGGGTGATTATGGTGACAGTTTTGGGAAGTGCCGGGTGATTATAGTGACAGTTTTGGGAAGTGCCGGGTGATTATGGTGACAGTTTTGGGAAGTGCCGGGTGATTATAGTGACAGTTTTGGGAAGTGCCGGGTGATTATAGTGACAGTTTTGGGAAGTGCCGGGTGATTATGGTGACAGTTTTAGGAAGTGCCGGGTGATTATAGTGAGTTTTGGGAAGTGCCGGGTGATTATAGTGAGTTTTGGGAAGTGCCGGGTGATTATGGTGACAGTTTTGGGAAGTGCCGGGTGATTATAGTGACAGTTTTGGGAAGTGCCGGGTGATTATAGTGACAGTTTTGGGAAGTGCCGGGTGATTATAGTGAGTTTTGGGAAGTGCCGGGTGATTATGGTGACAGTTTTGGGAAGAGCCGGGTGATTATAGTGAGTTTTGGGAAGTGCCGGGTGATTATAGTGAGTTTTGGGAAGTGCCGGGTGATTATAGTGACAGTTTTGGGAAGAGCCGGGTGATTATGGTGACAGTTTTGGGAAGTGCCGGGTGATTATAGTGACAGTTTTGGGAAGTGCCGGGTGATTATGGTGAGTTTTGGGAAGTGCCGGGTGATTATAGTGAGTTTTGGGAAGTGCCGGGTGATTATAGTGAGTTTTGGGAAGTGCCGGGTGATTATGGTGACAGTTTTGGGAAGTGCCGGGTGATTATGGTGACAGTTTTGGGAAGTGCCGGGTGATTATGGTGACAGTTTTGGGAAGTGCCGGGTGATTATAGTGACAGTTTTGGGAAGTGCCGGGTGATTATAGTGAGTTTTGGGAAGTGCCGGGTGATTATGGTGACAGTTTTGGGAAGTGCCGGGTGATTATGGTGACAGTTTTAGGAAGTGCCGGGTGATTATGGTGACAGTTTTGGGAAGTGCCGGGTGATTATAGTGACAGTTTTGGGAAGTGCCGGGTGATTATAGTGACAGTTTTGGGAAGTGCCGGGTGATTATAGTGACAGTTTTGGGAAGAGCCGGGTGATTATGGTGACAGTTTTGGGAAGTGCCGGGTGATTATAGTGACAGTTTTGGGAAGTGCCGGGTGATTATGGTGACAGTTTTGGGAAGTGCCGGGTGATTATAGTGACAGTTTTGGGAAGTGCCGGGTGATTATAGTGACAGTTTTGGGAAGAGCCGGGTGATTATAGTGACAGTTTTGGGAAGTGCCGGGTGATTATGGTGACAGTTTTGGGAAGTGCCGGGTGATTATGGTGACAGTTTTGGGAAGTGCCGGGTGATTATGGTGACAGTTTTGGGAAGAGCCGGGTGATTATGGTGACAGTTTTGGGAAGTGCCGGGTGATTATAGTGACAGTTTTGGGAAGTGCCGGGTGATTATGGTGACAGTTTTGGTAAGTGCCGGGTGATTATAGTGACAGTTTTGGGAAGTGCCGGGTGATTATGGTGACAGTTTTGGGAAGTGCCGGGTGATTATGGTGACAGTTTTGGGAAGTGCCGGGTGATTATGGTGACAGTTTTGGGAAGTGCCGGGTGATTATAGTGAGTTTTAGGAAGTGCCGGGTGATTATAGTGACAGTTTTGGGAAGTGCCGGGTGATTATAGTGACAGTTTTGGGAAGTGCCGGGTGATTATAGTGACAGTTTTGGGAAGTGCCGGGTGATTATGGTGACAGTTTTGGGAAGAGCCGGGTGATTATAGTGACAGTTTTGGGAAGAGCCGGGTGATTATAGTGACAGTTTTGGGAAGAGCCGGGTGATTATGGTGACAGTTTTGGGAAGTGCCGGGTGATTATAGTGAGTTTTGGGAAGTGCCGGGTGATTATAGTGAGTTTTGGGAAGAGCCGGGTGATTATAGTGAGTTTTGGGAAGTGCCGGGTGATTATAGTGAGTTTTGGGAAGAGCCGGGTGATTATAGTGAGTTTTGGGAAGAGCCGGGTGATTATAGTGACAGTTTTGGGAAGTGCCGGGTGATTATAGTGAGTTTTGGGAAGTGCCGGGTGATTATAGTGAGTTTTGGGAAGTGCCGGGTGATTATAGTGACAGTTTTGGGAAGAGCCGGGTGATTATAGTGACAGTTTTGGGAAGTGCCGGGTGATTATAGTGACAGTTTTGGGAAGAGCCGGGTGATTATAGTGAGTTTTGGGAAGTGCCGGGTGATTATAGTGAGTTTTGGGAAGAGCCGGGTGATTATAGTGAGTTTTGGGAAGTGCCGGGTGATTATGGTGACAGTTTTGCGAAGTGCCGGGTGATTATAGTGACAGTTTTGGGAAGAGCCGGGTGATTATGGTGACAGTTTTGGGAAGAGCCGGGTGATTATGGTGACAGTTTTGGGAAGAGCCGGGTGATTATAGTGAGTTTTGGGAAGTGCCGGGTGATTATAGTGAGTTTTGGGAAGAGCCGGGTGATTATAGTGAGTTTTGGGAAGTGCCGGGTGATTATGGTGACAGTTTTGGGAAGTGCCGGGTGATTATGGTGACAGTTTTGGGAAGAGCCGGGTGATTATGGTGACAGTTTTGGGAAGTGCCGGGTGATTATGGTGACAGTTTTGGGAAGTGCCGGGTGATTATAGTGACAGTTTTGGGAAGTGCCGGGTGATTATGGTGACAGTTTTGGGAAGTGCCGGGTGATTATAGTGACAGTTTTGGGAAGTGCCGGGTGATTATAGTGACAGTTTTGGGAAGTGCCGGGTGATTATGGTGACAGTTTTGGGAAGTGCCGGGTGATTATAGTGAGTTTTGGGAAGTGCCGGGTGATTATAGTGACAGTTTTGGGAAGTGCCGGGTGATTATAGTGAGTTTTGGGAAGTGCCGGGTGATTATAGTGAGTTTTGGGAAGTGCCGGGTGATTATAGTGAGTTTTGGGAAGTGCCGGGTGATTATGGTGACAGTTTTGGGAAGAGCCGGGTGATTATAGTGAGTTTTGGGAAGTGCCGGGTGATTATAGTGAGTTTTGGGAAGTGCCGGGTGATTATAGTGACAGTTTTGGGAAGAGCCGGGTGATTATGGTGACAGTTTTGGGAAGTGCCGGGTGATTATAGTGACAGTTTTGGGAAGTGCCGGGTGATTATGGTGAGTTTTGGGAAGTGCCGGGTGATTATAGTGAGTTTTGGGAAGTGCCGGGTGATTATAGTGAGTTTTGGGAAGTGCCGGGTGATTATGGTGACAGTTTTGGGAAGTGCCGGGTGATTATGGTGACAGTTTTGGGAAGTGCCGGGTGATTATGGTGACAGTTTTGGGAAGTGCCGGGTGATTATAGTGACAGTTTTGGGAAGTGCCGGGTGATTATAGTGAGTTTTGGGAAGTGCCGGGTGATTATGGTGACAGTTTTGGGAAGTGCCGGGTGATTATGGTGACAGTTTTAGGAAGTGCCGGGTGATTATAGTGACAGTTTTGGGAAGTGCCGGGTGATTATAGTGACAGTTTTGGGAAGTGCCGGGTGATTATAGTGACAGTTTTGGGAAGTGCCGGGTGATTATAGTGACAGTTTTGGGAAGAGCCGGGTGATTATGGTGACAGTTTTGGGAAGTGCCGGGTGATTATAGTGACAGTTTTGGGAAGTGCCGGGTGATTATGGTGACAGTTTTGGGAAGTGCCGGGTGATTATAGTGACAGTTTTGGGAAGTGCCGGGTGATTATAGTGACAGTTTTGGGAAGAGCCGGGTGATTATGGTGACAGTTTTGGGAAGTGCCGGGTGATTATAGTGACAGTTTTGGGAAGTGCCGGGTGATTATGGTGACAGTTTTGGGAAGTGCCGGGTGATTATAGTGAGTTTTGGGAAGTGCCGGGTGATTATGGTGACAGTTTTGGGAAGTGCCGGGTGATTATAGTGACAGTTTTGGGAAGTGCCGGGTGATTATGGTGACAGTTTTGGGAAGAGCCGGGTGATTATAGTGACAGTTTTGGGAAGTGCCGGGTGATTATAGTGACAGTTTTGGGAAGTGCCGGGTGATTATGGTGACAGTTTTGGGAAGAGCCGGGTGATTATGGTGACAGTTTTGGGAAGTGCCGGGTGATTATGGTGACAGTTTTGGGAAGAGCCGGGTGATTATGGTGACAGTTTTGGGAAGTGCCGGGTGATTATAGTGAGTTTTGGGAAGTGCCGGGTGATTATGGTGACAGTTTTGGGAAGTGCCGGGTGATTATGGTGACAGTTTTGGGAAGTGCCGGGTGATTATAGTGACAGTTTTGGGAAGAGCCGGGTGATTATGGTGACAGTTTTGGGAAGAGCCGGGTGATTATAGTGACAGTTTTGGGAAGTGCCGGGTGATTATAGTGACAGTTTTGGGAAGTGCCGGGTGATTATAGTGACAGTTTTGGGAAGTGCCGGGTGATTATGGTGACAGTTTTGGGAAGTGCCGGGTGATTATGGTGACAGTTTTGGGAAGTGCCGGGTGATTATAGTGACAGTTTTGGGAAGTGCCGGGTGATTATAGTGACAGTTTTGGGAAGTGCCGGGTGATTATGGTGACAGTTTTGGGAAGTGCCGGGTGATTATGGTGACAGTTTTGGGAAGTGCCGGGTGATTATAGTGACAGTTTTGGGAAGTGCCGGGTGATTATGGTGACAGTTTTGGGAAGTGCCGGGTGATTATGGTGACAGTTTTGGGAAGTGCCGGGTGATTATGGTGACAGTTTTGGGAAGAGCCGGGTGATTATAGTGAGTTTTGGGAAGTGCCGGGTGATTATAGTGAGTTTTGGGAAGAGCCGGGTGATTATAGTGACAGTTTTGGGAAGTGCCGGGTGATTATGGTGACAGTTTTGAGAAGTGCCGGGTGATTATAGTGAGTTTTGGGAAGTGCCGGGTGATTATAGTGACAGTTTTGGGAAGAGCCGGGTGATTATAGTGACAGTTTTGGGAAGTGCCGGGTGATTATGGTGACAGTTTTGGGAAGTGCCGGGTGATTATAGTGACAGTTTTGGGAAGTGCCGGGTGATTATAGTGACAGTTTTGGGAAGTGCCGGGTGATTATGGTGACAGTTTTGGGAAGTGCCGGGTGATTATAGTGAGTTTTGGGAAGTGCCGGGTGATTATGGTGACAGTTTTGGGACATTCCGGGTGATTATGGTGACAGTTTTGGGAAGAGCCGGGTGATTATGGTGACAGTTTTGGGAAGTGCCGGGTGATTATGGTGACAGTTTTAGGAAGTGCCGGGTGATTATGGTGACAGTTTTGGGAAGTGCCGGGTGATTATAGTGACAGTTTTGGGAAGTGCCGGGTGATTATGGTGACAGTTTTGGGAAGAGCCGGGTGATTATGGTGACAGTTTTGGGAAGTGCCGGGTGATTATAGTGAGTTTTGGGAAGTGCCGGGTGATTATGGTGACAGTTTTGGGAAGTGCCGGGTGATTATGGTGACAGTTTTGGGAAGTGCCGGGTGATTATGGTGACAGTTTTGGGAAGTGCCGGGTGATTATGGTGACAGTTTTGGGAAGTGCCGGGTGATTATGGTGACAGTTTTGGGAAGTGCCGGGTGATTATGGTGACAGTTTTGGGAAGAGCCGGGTGATTATAGTGACAGTTTTGGGAAGAGCCGGGTGATTATGGTGACAGTTTTGGGAAGTGCCGGGTGATTATAGTGAGTTTTGGGAAGTGCCGGGTGATTATAGTGAGTTTTGGGAAGTGCCGGGTGATTATGGTGACAGTTTTGGGAAGTGCCGGGTGATTATAGTGACAGTTTTGGGAAGTGCCGGGTGATTATGGTGACAGTTTTGGGAAGTGCCGGGTGATTATAGTGAGTTTTGGGAAGTGCCGGGTGATTATGGTGACAGTTTTGGGAAGTGCCGGGTGATTATGGTGACAGTTTTGGGAAGTGCCGGGTGATTATGGTGACAGTTTTGGGAAGTGCTGGGTGATTATAGTGAGTTTTGGGAAGTGCCGGGTGATTATAGTGAGTTTTGGGAAGTGCCGGGTGATTATGGTGACAGTTTTGGGAAGTGCCGGGTGATTATGGTGACAGTTTTGGGAAGTGCCGGGTGATTATAGTGACAGTTTTGGGAAGTGCCGGGTGATTATAGTGACAGTTTTGGGAAGTGCCGGGTGATTATAGTGACAGTTTTGGGAAGTGCCGGGTGATTATGGTGACAGTTTTGGGAAGTGCCGGGTGATTATAGTGACAGTTTTGGGAAGTGCCGGGTGATTATAGTGACAGTTTTGGGAAGTGCCGGGTGATTATAGTGACAGTTTTGGGAAGTGCCGGGTGATTATAGTGACAGTTTTGGGAAGTGCCGGGTGATTATAGTGACAGTTTTGGGAAGTGCCGGGTGATTATGGTGACAGTTTTGGGAAGAGCCGGGTGATTATAGTGAGTTTTGGGAAGTGCCGGGTGATTATGGTGACAGTTTTGGGAAGTGCCGGGTGATTATAGTGAGTTTTGGGAAGTGCCGGGTGATTATGGTGACAGTTTTGGGAAGTGCCGGGTGATTATAGTGACAGTTTTGGGAAGTGCCGGGTGATTATAGTGACAGTTTTGGGAAGTGCCGGGTGATTATGGTGACAGTTTTGGGAAGAGCCGGGTGATTATAGTGACAGTTTTGGGAAGTGCCGGGTGATTATGGTGACAGTTTTGGGAAGTGCCGGGTGATTATAGTGACAGTTTTGGGAAGTGCCGGGTGATTATAGTGAGTTTTGGGAAGAGCCGGGTGATTATAGTGAGTTTTGGGAAGTGCCGGGTGATTATAGTGACAGTTTTGGGAAGTGCCGGGTGATTATAGTGACAGTTTTGGGAAGTGCCGGGTGATTATAGTGACAGTTTTGGGAAGTGCCGGGTGATTATGGTGACAGTTTTGGGAAGTGCCGGGTGATTATGGTGACAGTTTTGGGAAGAGCCGGGTGATTATAGTGACAGTTTTGGGAAGTGCCGGGTGATTATAGTGACAGTTTTGGGAAGTGCCGGGTGATTATGGTGACAGTTTTGGGAAGTGCCGGGTGATTATGGTGACAGTTTTGGGAAGAGCCGGGTGATTATAGTGACAGTTTTGGGAAGTGCCGGGTGATTATAGTGACAGTTTTGGGAAGTGCCGGGTGATTATGGTGACAGTTTTGGGAAGTGCCGGGTGATTATGGTGACAGTTTTGGGAAGTGCCGGGTGATTATAGTGACAGTTTTGGGAAGTGCCGGGTGATTATAGTGACAGTTTTGGGAAGTGCCGGGTGATTATGGTGACAGTTTTGGGAAGTGCCGGGTGATTTATAGTGACAGTTTTGGGAAGTGCCGGGTGATTATGGTGACAGTTTTGGGAAGTGCCGGGTGATTATGGTGACAGTTTTGGGAAGTGCCGGGTGATTATAGTGAGTTTTGGGAAGTGCCGGGTGATTATAGTGAGTTTTGGGAAGTGCCGGGTGATTATAGTGAGTTTTGGGAAGTGCCGGGTGATTATAGTGACAGTTTTGGGAAGTGCCGGGTGATTATAGTGACAGTTTTGGGAAGTGCCGGGTGATTATGGTGACAGTTTTGGGAAGAGCCGGGTGATTATGGTGACAGTTTTGGGAAGTGCCGGGTGATTATAGTGAGTTTTGGGAAGTGCCGGGTGATTATAGTGAGTTTTGGGAAGTGCCGGGTGATTATGGTGACAGTTTTGGGAAGTGCCGGGTGATTATGGTGACAGTTTTGGGAAGAGCCGGGTGATTATGGTGACAGTTTTGGGAAGTGCCGGGTGATTATAGTGACAGTTTTGGGAAGTGCCGGGTGATTATGGTGACAGTTTTGGGAAGTGCCGGGTGATTATGGTGAGTTTTGGGAAGAGCCGGGTGATTATGGTGACAGTTTTGGGAAGAGCCGGGTGATTATGGTGACAGTTTTGGGAAGAGCCGGGTGATTATGGTGACAGTTTTGGGAAGTGCCGGGTGATTATAGTGACAGTTTTGGGAAGTGCCGGGTGATTATAGTGACAGTTTTGGGAAGTGCCGGGTGATTATAGTGACAGTTTTGGGAAGTGCCGGGTGATTATGGTGACAGTTTTGGGAAGAGCCGGGTGATTATGGTGACAGTTTTGGGAAGAGCCGGGTGATTATGGTGACAGTTTTGGGAAGAGCCGGGTGATTATAGTGACAGTTTTGGGAAGTGCCGGGTGATTATAGTGACAGTTTTGGGAAATGCCGGGTGATTATAGTGACAGTTTTGGGAAGTGCCGGGTGATTATGGTGACAGTTTTGGGAAGTGCCGGGTGATTATGGTGACAGTTTTGGGAAGTGCCGGGTGATTATGGTGACAGTTTTGGGAAGTGCCGGGTGATTATAGTGAGTTTTGGGAAGTGCCGGGTGATTATGGTGACAGTTTTGGGAAGTGCCGGGTGATTATAGTGACAGTTTTGGGAAGTCCCGGGTGATTATGGTGACAGTTTTGGGAAGTGCCGGGTGATTATAGTGACAGTTTTGGGAAGTGCCGGGTGATTATAGTGACAGTTTTGGGAAGTGCCGGGTGATTATGGTGACAGTTTTGGGAAGTGCCGGGTGATTATGGTGACAGTTTTGGGAAGTGCCGGGTGATTATGGTGACAGTTTTGGGAAGTGCCGGGTGATTATGGTGACAGTTTTGGGAAGTGCCGGGTGATTATAGTGACAGTTTTGGGAAGTGCCGGGTGATTATGGTGACAGTTTTGGGAAGTGCCGGGTGATTATAGTGACAGTTTTGGGAAGTCCCGGGTGATTATGGTGACAGTTTTGGGAAGTGCCGGGTGATTATAGTGACAGTTTTGGGAAGTGCCGGGTGATTATAGTGACAGTTTTGGGAAGAGCCGGGTGATTATGGTGAGTTTTGGGAAGAGCCGGGTGATTATGGTGACAGTTTTGGGAAGAGCCGGGTGATTATAGTGAGTTTTGGGAAGAGCCGGGTGATTATAGTGACAGTTTTGGGAAGTGCCGGGTGATTATGGTGACAGTTTTGGGAAGAGCCGGGTGATTATGGTGACAGTTTTGGGAAGTGCCGGGTGATTATAGTGACAGTTTTGGGAAGTGCCGGGTGATTATAGTGACAGTTTTGGGAAGAGCCGGGTGATTATGGTGACAGTTTTGGGAAGTGCCGGGTGATTATAGTGACAGTTTTGGGAAGTGCCGGGTGATTATAGTGACAGTTTTGGGAAGTGCCGGGTGATTATGGTGACAGTTTTGGGAAGTGCCGGGTGATTATAGTGACAGTTTTGGGAAGAGCCGGGTGATTATAGTGACAGTTTTGGGAAGAGCCGGGTGATTATAGTGACAGTTTTGGGAAGTGCCGGGTGATTATAGTGACAGTTTTGGGAAGTGCCGGGTGATTATAGTGAGTTTTGGGAAGTGCCGGGTGATTATGGTGAGTTTTGGGAAGTGCCGGGTGATTATAGTGACAGTTTTGGGAAGTGCCGGGTGATTATAGTGACAGTTTTGGGAAGAGCCGGGTGATTATAGTGAGTTTTGGGAAGAGCCGGGTGATTATAGTGAGTTTTGGGAAGTGCCGGGTGATTATGGTGACAGTTTTGGGAAGTGCCGGGTGATTATGGTGACAGTTTTGGGAAGAGCCGGGTGATTATAGTGAGTTTTGGGAAGTGCCGGGTGATTATAGTGAGTTTTGGGAAGAGCCGGGTGATTATAGTGAGTTTTGGGAAGTGCCGGGTGATTATGGTGACAGTTTTGGGAAGTGCCGGGTGATTATGGTGAGTTTTGGGAAGAGCCGGTTGATTATGGTGACAGTTTTGGGAAGAGCCGGGTGATTATGGTGACAGTTTTGGGAAGTGCCGGGTGATTATGGTGAGTTTTGGGAAGAGCCGGGTGATTATGGTGACAGTTTTGGGAAGAGCCGGGTGATTATGGTGAGTTTTGGGAAGAGCCGGGTGATTATGGTGACAGTTTTGGGAAGAGCCGGGTGATTATGGTGACAGTTTTGGGAAGAGCCGGGTGATTATGGTGACAGTTTTGGGAAGTGCCGGGTGATTATAGTGACAGTTTTGGGAAGTGCCGGGTGATTATGGTGACAGTTTTGGGAAGTGCCGGGTGATTATGGTGACAGTTTTGGGAAGTGCCGGGTGATTATAGTGAGTTTTGGGAAGTGCCGGGTGATTATAGTGAGTTTTGGGAAGAGCCGGGTGATTATGGTGACAGTTTTGGGAAGTGCCGGGTGATTATAGTGACAGTTTTGGGAAGTGCCGGGTGATTATGGTGACAGTTTTGGGAAGAGCCGGGTGATTATGGTGACAGTTTTGGGAAGTGCCGGGTGATTATGGTGACAGTTTTGGGAAGTGCCGGGTGATTATAGTGACAGTTTTGGGAAGTGCCGGGTGATTATAGTGACAGTTTTGGGAAGTGCCGGGTGATTATGGTGACAGTTTTGGGAAGTGCCGGGTGATTATGGTGACAGTTTTGGGAAGTGCCGGGTGATTATGGTGACAGTTTTGGGAAGTGCCGGGTGATTATGGTGACAGTTTTGGGAAGAGCCGGGTGATTATGGTGACAGTTTTGGGAAGAGCCGGGTGATTATGGTGACAGTTTTGGGAAGAGCCGGGTGATTATAGTGACAGTTTTGGGAAGTGCCGGGTGATTATAGTGACAGTTTTGGGAAGTGCCGGGTGATTATAGTGAGTTTTGGGAAGTGCCGGGTGATTATGGTGACAGTTTTGGGAAGTGCCGGGTGATTATAGTGACAGTTTTGGGAAGTGCCGGGTGATTATGGTGACAGTTTTGGGAAGTGCCGGGTGATTATGGTGACAGTTTTGGGAAGAGGCGGGTGATTATGGTGACAGTTTTGGGAAGAGCCGGGTGATTATGGTGACAGTTTTGGGAAGTGCCGGGTGATTATGGTGACAGTTTTGGGAAGTGCCGGGTGATTATGGTGACAGTTTTGGGAAGAGGCGGGTGATTATGGTGACAGTTTTGGGAAGTGCCGGGTGATTATGGTGACAGTTTTGGGAAGAGCCGGGTGATTATGGTGACAGTTTTGGGAAGAGCCGGGTGATTATGGTGACAGTTTTGGGAAGAGCCGGGTGATTATAGTGAGTTTTGGAAAGAGCCGGGTGATTATGGTGACAGTTTTGGGAAGTGCCGGGTGATTATGGTGACAGTTTTGGGAAGTGCCGGGTGATTATAGTGACAGTTTTGGGAAGTGCCGGGTGATTATAGTGACAGTTTTGGGAAGTGCCGGGTGATTATAGTGACAGTTTTGGGAAGTGCCGGGTGATTATAGTGACAGTTTTGGGAAGTGCCGGGTGATTATGGTGACAGTTTTGGGAAGTGCCGGGTGATTATAGTGACAGTTTTGGGAAGTGCCGGGTGATTATAGTGACAGTTTTGGGAAGTGCCGGGTGATTATGGTGACAGTTTTGGGAAGTGCCGGGTGATTATGGTGACAGTTTTGGGAAGTGCCGGGTGATTATGGTGACAGTTTTGGGAAGTGCCGGGTGATTATGGTGACAGTTTTGGGACATTCCGGGTGATTATGGTGACAGTTTTGGGAAGAGCCGGGTGATTATAGTGACAGTTTTGGGAAGTCCCGGGTGATTATGGTGACAGTTTTGGGAAGTGCCGGGTGATTATGGTGACAGTTTTGGGAAGTGCCGGGTGATTATAGTGAGTTTTGGGAAGTGCCGGGTGATTATAGTGACAGTTTTGGGAAGTGCCGGGTGATTATGGTGACAGTTTTGGGAAGTGCCGGGTGATTATGGTGACAGTTTTGGGAAGTGCCGGGTGATTATAGTGACAGTTTTGGGAAGTCCCGGGTGATTATGGTGACAGTTTTGGGAAGTGCCGGGTGATTATGGTGACAGTTTTGGGAAGTGCCGGGTGATTATAGTGAGTTTTGGGAAGAGCCGGGTGATTATGGTGACAGTTTTGGGAAGAGCCGGGTGATTATAGTGAGTTTTGGGAAGTGCCGGGTGATTATAGTGACAGTTTTGGGAAGTGCCGGGTGATTATGGTGACAGTTTTGGGAAGAGCCGGGTGATTATAGTGAGTTTTGGGAAGTGCCGGGTGATTATAGTGACAGTTTTGGGAAGTGCCGGGTGATTATGGTGACAGTTTTGGGAAGTGCCGGGTGATTATAGTGACAGTTTTGGGAAGTGCCGGGTGATTATGGTGAGTTTTGGGAAGAGCCGGGTGATTATGGTGACAGTTTTGGGAAGAGCCGGGTGATTATGGTGACAGTTTTGGGAAGTGCCGGGTGATTATAGTGACAGTTTTGGGAAGTGCCGGGTGATTATGGTGACAGTTTTGGGAAGTGCCGGGTGATTATAGTGACAGTTTTGGGAAGTGCCGGGTGATTATGGTGAGTTTTGGGAAGAGCCGGGTGATTATGGTGACAGTTTTGGGAAGAGCCGGGTGATTATAGTGAGTTTTGGGAAGTGCCGGGTGATTATAGTGACAGTTTTGGGAAGTGCCGGGTGATTATAGTGAGTTTTGGGAAGTGCCGGGTGATTATGGTGAGTTTTGGGAAGTGCCGGGTGATTATAGTGACAGTTTTGGGAAGTGCCGGGTGATTATGGTGACAGTTTTGGGAAGAGCCGGGTGATTATGGTGACAGTTTTGGGAAGTGCCGGGTGATTATAGTGACAGTTTTGGGAAGTGCCGGGTGATTATAGTGACAGTTTTGGGAAGTGCCGGGTGATTATGGTGACAGTTTTGGGAAGTGCCGGGTGATTATAGTGACAGTTTTGGGAAGAGCCGGGTGATTATGGTGACAGTTTTGGGAAGTGCCGGGTGATTATAGTGAGTTTTGGGAAGTGCCGGGTGATTATGGTGAGTTTTGGGAAGTGCCGGGTGATTATAGTGACAGTTTTGGGAAGTGCCGGGTGATTATAGTGACAGTTTTGGGAAGTGCCGGGTGATTATAGTGAGTTTTGGGAAGTGCCGGGTGATTATAGTGAGTTTTGGGAAGTGCCGGGTGATTATAGTGAGTTTTGGGAAGTGCCGGGTGATTATGGTGACAGTTTTGGGAAGTGCCGGGTGATTATAGTGAGTTTTGGGAAGAGCCGGGTGATTATAGTGAGTTTTGGGAAGTGCCGGGTGATTATGGTGACAGTTTTGGGAAGTGCCGGGTGATTATGGTGACAGTTTTGGGAAGTGCCGGGTGATTATAGTGAGTTTTGGGAAGTGCCGGGTGATTATGGTGACAGTTTTGGGAAGTGCCGGGTGATTATGGTGAGTTTTGGGAAGAGCCGGGTGATTATGGTGACAGTTTTGGGAAGAGCCGGGTGATTATAGTGACAGTTTTGGGAAGTGCCGGGTGATTATGGTGACAGTTTTGGGAAGAGCCGGGTGATTATGGTGACAGTTTTGGGAAGTGCCGGGTGATTATAGTGACAGTTTTGGGAAGTGCCGGGTGATTATGGTGACAGTTTTGGGAAGTGCCGGGTGATTATAGTGACAGTTTTGGGAAGTGCCGGGTGATTATGGTGACAGTTTTGGGAAGTGCCGGGTGATTATGGTGACAGTTTTGGGAAGTGCCGGGTGATTATGGTGACAGTTTTGGGAAGTGCCGGGTGATTATAGTGAGTTTTGGGAAGAGCCGGGTGATTATAGTGAGTTTTGGGAAGTGCCGGGTGATTATAGTGAGTTTTGGGAAGAGCCGGGTGATTATGGTGACAGTTTTGGGAAGAGCCGGGTGATTATGGTGACAGTTTTGGGAAGAGCCGGGTGATTATAGTGACAGTTTTGGGAAGTGCCGGGTGATTATGGTGACAGTTTTGGGAAGTGCCGGGTGATTATAGTGACAGTTTTGGGAAGTGCCGGGTGATTATAGTGAGTTTTGGGAAGTGCCGGGTGATTATGGTGACAGTTTTGGGAAGTGCCGGGTGATTATAGTGACAGTTTTGGGAAGAGCCGGGTGATTATGGTGACAGTTTTGGGAAGTGCCGGGTGATTATGGTGACAGTTTTGGGAAGTGCCGGGTGATTATGGTGACAGTTTTGGGAAGTGCCGGGTGATTATAGTGAGTTTTGGGAAGTGCCGGGTGATTATAGTGAGTTTTGGGAAGAGCCGGGTGATTATAGTGACAGTTTTGGGAAGTGCCGGGTGATTATGGTGACAGTTTTGGGAAGAGCCGGGTGATTATAGTGACAGTTTTGGGAAGTGCCGGGTGATTATAGTGAGTTTTGGGAAGAGCCGGGTGATTATAGTGACAGTTTTGGGAAGTGCCGGGTGATTATGGTGACAGTTTTGGGAAGTGCCGGGTGATTATAGTGACAGTTTTGGGAAGAGCCGGGTGATTATAGTGAGTTTTGGGAAGTGCCGGGTGATTATAGTGACAGTTTTGGGAAGTGCCGGGTGATTATGGTGACAGTTTTGGGAAGTGCCGGGTGATTATAGTGACAGTTTTGGGAAGTGCCGGGTGATTATAGTGACAGTTTTGGGAAGAGCCGGGTGATTATAGTGACAGTTTTGGGAAGTGCCGGGTGATTATGGTGACAGTTTTGGGAAGTGCCGGGTGATTATAGTGACAGTTTTGGGAAGTGCCGGGTGATTATGGTGACAGTTTTGGGAAGTGCCGGGTGATTATGGTGACAGTTTTGGGAAGTGCCGGGTGATTATAGTGACAGTTTTGGGAAGTGCCGGGTGATTATGGTGACAGTTTTGGGAAGTGCCGGGTGATTATGGTGACAGTTTTGGGAAGAGCCGGGTGATTATAGTGAGTTTTGGGAAGAGCCGGGTGATTATAGTGAGTTTTGGGAAGTGCCGGGTGATTATAGTGAGTTTTGGGAAGAGCCGGGTGATTATGGTGACAGTTTTGGGAAGTGCCGGGTGATTATGGTGAGTTTTGGGAAGAGCCGGGTGATTATGGTGACAGTTTTGGGAAGAGCCGGGTGATTATGGTGACAGTTTTGGGAAGTGCCGGGTGATTATGGTGACAGTTTTGGGAAGTGCCGGGTGATTATAGTGAGTTTTGGGAAGTGCCGGGTGATTATGGTGACAGTTTTGGGAAGAGCCGGGTGATTATGGTGAAAGTTTTGGGAAGAGCCGGGTGATTATGGTGACAGTTTTGGGAAGAGCCGGGTGATTATAGTGAGTTTTGGGAAGTGCCGGGTGATTATAGTGACAGTTTTGGGAAGTGCCGGGTGATTATGGTGACAGTTTTGGGAAGAGCCGGGTGATTATAGTGAGTTTTGGGAAGTGCCGGGTGATTATAGTGACAGTTTTGGGAAGTGCCGGGTGATTATGGTGACAGTTTTGGGAAGAGCCGGGTGATTATGGTGACAGTTTTGGGAAGAGCCGGGTGATTATAGTGACAGTTTTGGGAAGTGCCGGGTGATTATGGTGACAGTTTTGGGAAGAGCCGGGTGATTATGGTGACAGTTTTGGGAAGTGCCGGGTGATTATAGTGACAGTTTTGGGAAGTGCCGGGTGATTATGGTGACAGTTTTGGGAAGTGCCGGGTGATTATAGTGACAGTTTTGGGAAGTGCCGGGTGATTATGGTGAGTTTTGGGAAGAGCCGGGTGATTATGGTGACAGTTTTGGGAAGAGCCGGGTGATTATAGTGAGTTTTGGGAAGTGCCGGGTGATTATAGTGACAGTTTTGGGAAGTGCCGGGTGATTATAGTGAGTTTTGGGAAGTGCCGGGTGATTATGGTGAGTTTTGGGAAGTGCCGGGTGATTATAGTGACAGTTTTGGGAAGTGCCGGGTGATTATGGTGACAGTTTTGGGAAGAGCCGGGTGATTATGGTGACAGTTTTGGGAAGTGCCGGGTGATTATAGTGACAGTTTTGGGAAGTGCCGGGTGATTATAGTGACAGTTTTGGGAAGTGCCGGGTGATTATGGTGACAGTTTTGGGAAGTGCCGGGTGATTATAGTGACAGTTTTGGGAAGAGCCGGGTGATTATGGTGACAGTTTTGGGAAGTGCCGGGTGATTATAGTGAGTTTTGGGAAGTGCCGGGTGATTATGGTGAGTTTTGGGAAGTGCCGGGTGATTATAGTGACAGTTTTGGGAAGTGCCGGGTGATTATAGTGACAGTTTTGGGAAGTGCCGGGTGATTATAGTGAGTTTTGGGAAGAGCCGGGTGATTATAGTGAGTTTTGGGAAGTGCCGGGTGATTATAGTGAGTTTTGGGAAGTGCCGGGTGATTATAGTGAGTTTTGGGAAGTGCCGGGTGATTATGGTGACAGTTTTGGGAAGTGCCGGGTGATTATGGTGACAGTTTTGGGAAGTGCCGGGTGATTATAGTGAGTTTTGGGAAGAGCCGGGTGATTATAGTGAGTTTTGGGAAGTGCCGGGTGATTATGGTGACAGTTTTGGGAAGTGCCGGGTGATTATGGTGACAGTTTTGGGAAGAGCCGGGTGATTATAGTGAGTTTTGGGAAGTGCCGGGTGATTATGGTGACAGTTTTGGGAAGTGCCGGGTGATTATGGTGAGTTTTGGGAAGAGCCGGGTGATTATGGTGACAGTTTTGGGAAGAGCCGGGTGATTATAGTGACAGTTTTGGGAAGTGCCGGGTGATTATGGTGACAGTTTTGGGAAGAGCCGGGTGATTATGGTGACAGTTTTGGGAAGTGCCGGGTGATTATAGTGACAGTTTTGGGAAGTGCCGGGTGATTATGGTGACAGTTTTGGGAAGTGCCGGGTGATTATAGTGACAGTTTTGGGAAGTGCCGGGTGATTATGGTGACAGTTTTGGGAAGTGCCGGGTGATTATGGTGACAGTTTTGGGAAGTGCCGGGTGATTATGGTGACAGTTTTGGGAAGTGCCGGGTGATTATGGTGACAGTTTTGGGAAGTGCCGGGTGATTATAGTGAGTTTTGGGAAGTGCCGGGCGATTATAGTGAGTTTTGGGAAGAGCCGGGTGATTATAGTGAGTTTTGGGAAGTGCCGGGTGATTATAGTGAGTTTTGGGAAGAGCCGGGTGATTATGGTGACAGTTTTGGGAAGAGCCGGGTGATTATGGTGACAGTTTTGGGAAGAGCCGGGTGATTATAGTGACAGTTTTGGGAAGTGCCGGGTGATTATGGTGACAGTTTTGGGAAGTGCCGGGTGATTATAGTGACAGTTTTGGGAAGTGCCGGGTGATTATAGTGAGTTTTGGGAAGTGCCGGGTGATTATGGTGACAGTTTTGGGAAGTGCCGGGTGATTATAGTGACAGTTTTGGGAAGTGCCGGGTGATTATAGTGAGTTTTGGGAAGTGCCGGGTGATTATAGTGACAGTTTTGGGAAGTGCCGGGTGATTATAGTGACAGTTTTGGGAAGAGCCGGGTGATTATAGTGACAGTTTTGGGAAGTGCCGGGTGATTATGGTGACAGTTTTGGGAAGTGCCGGGTGATTATAGTGACAGTTTTGGGAAGTGCCGGGTGATTATGGTGACAGTTTTGGGAAGTGCCGGGTGATTATGGTGACAGTTTTGGGAAGTGCCGGGTGATTATAGTGACAGTTTTGGGAAGTGCCGGGTGATTATGGTGACAGTTTTGGGAAGTGCCGGGTGATTATGGTGACAGTTTTGGGAAGAGCCGGGTGATTATAGTGAGTTTTGGGAAGAGCCGGGTGATTATAGTGAGTTTTGGGAAGTGCCGGGTGATTATAGTGAGTTTTGGGAAGAGCCGGGTGATTATGGTGACAGTTTTGGGAAGAGCCGGGTGATTATGGTGAAAGTTTTGGGAAGAGCCGGGTGATTATGGTGACAGTTTTGGGAAGTGCCGGGTGATTATGGTGACAGTTTTGGGAAGAGCCGGGTGATTATGGTGACAGTTTTGGGAAGTGCCGGGTGATTATGGTGACAGTTTTGGGAAGTGCCGGGTGATTATAGTGAGTTTTGGGAAGTGCCGGGTGATTATGGTGACAGTTTTGGGAAGAGCCGGGTGATTATGGTGAAAGTTTTGGGAAGAGCCGGGTGATTATGGTGACAGTTTTGGGAAGAGCCGGGTGATTATGGTGACAGTTTTGGGAAGTGCCGGGTGATTATGGTGACAGTTTTGGGAAGTGCCGGGTGATTATAGTGAGTTTTGGGAAGTGCCGGGTGATTATAGTGAGTTTTGGGAAGAGCCGGGTGATTATGGTGACAGTTTTGGGAAGTGCCGGGTGATTATAGTGACAGTTTTGGGAAGTGCCGGGTGATTATGGTGACAGTTTTGGGAAGAGCCGGGTGATTATGGTGACAGTTTTGGGAAGTGCCGGGTGATTATGGTGACAGTTTTGGGAAGTGCCGGGTGATTATGGTGACAGTTTTGGGAAGAGCCGGGTGATTATGGTGACAGTTTTGGGAAGTGCCGGGTGATTATGGTGACAGTTTTGGGAAGAGCCGGGTGATTATGGTGACAGTTTTGGGAAGTGCCGGGTGATTATAGTGAGTTTTGGGAAGTGCCGGGTGATTATAGTGACAGTTTTGGGAAGAGCCGGGTGATTATGGTGACAGTTTTGGGAAGTGCCGGGTGATTATGGTGACAGTTTTGGGAAGTGCCGGGTGATTATAGTGAGTTTTGGGAAGTGCTGGGTGATTATGGTGAGTTTTGGGAAGTGCCGGGTGATTATAGTGACAGTTTTGGGAAGTGCCGGGTGATTATAGTGACAGTTTTGGGAAGTGCCGGGTGATTATGGTGACAGTTTTGGGAAGAGCCGGGTGATTATGGTGACAGTTTTGGGAAGTGCCGGGTGATTATAGTGACAGTTTTGGGAAGAGCCGGGTGATTATGGTGACAGTTTTGGGAAGTGCCGGGTGATTATGGTGACAGTTTTGGGAAGTGCCGGGTGATTATAGTGAGTTTTGGGAAGAGCCGGGTGATTATAGTGACAGTTTTGGGAAGTGCCGGGTGATTATAGTGACAGTTTTGGAAGTGCCGGGTGATTATAGTGACAGTTTTGGGAAGTGCCGGGTGATTATAGTGAGTTTTGGGAAGTGCCGGGTGATTATGGTGACAGTTTTGGGAAGAGCCGGGTGATTATAGTGAGTTTTGGGAAGTGCCGGGTGATTATGGTGACAGTTTTGGGAAGTGCCGGGTGATTATGGTGACAGTTTTGGGAAGTGCCGGGTGATTATAGTGACAGTTTTGGGAAGAGCCGGGTGATTATAGTGAGTTTTGGGAAGTGCCGGGTGATTATGGTGACAGTTTTGGGAAGTGCCGGGTGATTATGGTGACAGTTTTGGGAAGTGCCGGGTGATTATAGTGACAGTTTTGGGAAGTGCCGGGTGATTATAGTGACAGTTTTGGGAAGTGCCGGGTGATTATGGTGACAGTTTTGGGAAGTGCCGGGTGATTATAGTGACAGTTTTGGGAAGTGCCGGGTGATTATAGTGACAGTTTTGGGAAGTGCCGGGTGATTATGGTGACAGTTTTGGGAAGTGCCGGGTGATTATAGTGACAGTTTTGGGAAGTGCCGGGTGATTATGGTGACAGTTTTGGGAAGTGCCGGGTGATTATAGTGACAGTTTTGGGAAGTGCCGGGTGATTATAGTGACAGTTTTGGGAAGTGCCGGGTGATTATGGTGACAGTTTTGGGAAGAATTTTAGAAATGTCTGATTTATGTACTTCAGTGTTCGGCTCCTTAGGCAGAGATTCCAGTCTGGAGTCTTTTTGGGGAGGACACGACAAGCTCTGCACACCAGGATTGGGGTTTCTGCCATTCTTCTCTGTCAGGTTGGGTGGAGGGGCATCTGTGGACCGTTGGGTTTGATGGGGGTGGGCGCCTGTGGACCGTCAGGTTTGATGGGGGGGGGGTGCCTGTGGACCGTCGGGTTTGATGGGGGTGGGCGCCTGTGGACCGTCGGGTTTGATGGGGGTGGGCGCCTGTGGACCGTCTGGGTTGATGGGGGGGGGCCTGTGGACCGTCGGGTTTGATGGGGGGGGCGCCTGTGGACCATCGGGTTTGATGGGGGGGGGGCCTGTGGACCGTCAGGTTTGATGGGGGGGGGGGGGCCTGTGGACTGTCAGGTTTGATGGGGGTGGGCGCCTGTGGACCGTCAGGTTTGATGGGGGGGGGTGCCTGTGGACCATCGGGTTTGATGGGGGGGGCCTGTGGACGGTCAGGTGCTGCCACCACCATGCTTCACTGTTGGGATGGTATTGGGCAGGTGATAAGCTGGTTTCCACCAGACACAACGTTTAGAGTTGAGACCAGACAGTTCAATCTTGGTTTCATCAACTTCAACTCCAAGCGGCTTTCATGTGAGTTGCACTGAGGAGAGGCTTCTGTGTAGCCACTCTGCCATGAAGCCCCGATCGCTGGAAGGCTGCAGTGATGGTTGCCTTTCGGGAACTTTGTCTCATCTCCACATAGGATCTCTGGAGCTCAGTCATAGTGACCATCGGGTTCTTGGTCACCTCTCATTCTAAGGTCCTTCTCCCCTGATTGCTCAGTTTGGCCGGGCTACCAGCTCTTAGAAGAGCCCATTTCTGTGCCAAACGTCTTCCAGGTGAGAATTATGGAGGCCACTGAGCTCTTGGGAACCTTCAGGGCAGCAGAAATTGTTTTTGTAGCCTTCCCCAGATCTGTGCCTTGCAATAATCCTGTCTCTGAGCTCTGCAAGCAGTTCCTTTTTTGACGGCATGGCTTTTGCTCTGATACAGTATACATTGTCAGCTGTGAGGCCTTTTTATAGAGAGGTGTGTGTGTGTGCCTTCCCAAATCACGTCCAATCAAATTGATTTACCACAGGTGGCCTCCAAACAAGGTGTGGAAACGTCTCAGGAACCATCAAGAGAAACGGGAGGCACCTGAGATCATTCCAAGTGTTTGGTGTTTGTTGCAAAGGGTCTGAATACTTCTGCCAATCTGAGCTTTACTTATATATATTTAGATATAGATATATGTGTGTGTGTGTGTATATAGATATATATGTGTGTGTGTGTGTATATAGATAAATATATGTGTGTATACACTATGACGTATACTAATTATTGGGATCTGACTGAAATCTGCCCTGTCTGTGTTCCCACAGGAAGGGAGCCGGGGAAATTTGATCTGGTGTACGAGTTGGAAGATGGGCGGGAGATCGTAGAGTTTGCGGTTCGTCCGGATCGTAAGGTATGGTGGACCTCGGGATTGAAATGAGGGTCTTCTTCTGGATGGATGTGAGAGGTGTGACCTCTTCTGGTGTGTCCTCCTCAGGACCCTCATACTGTGAAGTGACGGAATTGTTCCATTTATTATACAAGTGGTAGTAACCAGTTCAGGTCCAGCCCCCGCAGTTCTCCATCGGCAGGTTGGCTCCTCGCCATGGTTGTAGGTCAGCTGCTTTGAGAGCCCCTAGGGGGCGCCAGCGATCGTTCCTGAGAGAGAACGAAGGTCTGTCAATGGAAACGGGTAGATCTCCGTTCTGTCAGGAGAGGGGAGACAGATCTGCTCTGCCTAGTAATTATGAACAGCGATCTGTCTCCTCCAGGTAGTAGTCCCCTCCCCCCCACAGTTAGAATCACTCTGTAGGGGACACATTTAACCCCTTGATCGCCCCCTAGTGTTATCCCTTCCCTGCCGGTGACATTTATACAGTAATCAGTGGCTATTTTTAGCTCTGATCGCTGTATAAATGTCACTGGTCCCAAAATAGTGTCAAAAGCATCCGATGTGTTCGCCGCAATGTCACAGTCCTGATTAAAAATCGCAGATCACCGCCATTACTAGTAAAAAAAAAAAAAATAATAATAATAATTTATAATACAAATACCAAAAATCTATCCCTATTTTGTAGACATGATAACTTTTGTACAAGCCAATCAAAATACGCTTATTGTGATATTTTTTTATTTCCAAAAATATGTAGAATACATATTGGCCTAAACTGAGGTATACAGTTATTTATATATGTATATATTTATTTATTTTTTTATTATTATAACAAAAACTAAAAAAAAACATTTTTATTTTTGGAAATAAAAAACAATATTTTTTACTTTTTGTTATAATAAATATAAAAAAAAAAATATTTCTTCCTCAGTTTAGGCCAATATCTATTCTACATATTTTTGGAAATAAAAAAAAAAATGCTGAAGAATACATATTGGCCTAAACTGAGGAATAATTATTATTATTATTTTTTTGGATATTTAACAAAAAGTAAAAAAAAAAAAATTTTTTTTTTTTTCTCTAAATTGTCGCTTTTTTGTTTTATAACAAATAAAAACCGCAGAGGTGATCAAATGCCACCAAAATAAAGCTCTATTTATGGGGGGAAAAAGGACATCAATTTTTTTTATTGGGGTACAGCGTCGCACGACCGCGCAGTTGTCAGTTAAAGCGATGCAGTGCCGTATCGCAAAAAAATGGACTGGTCATTAAGGGGGTAAAGGAACAAAATAATCCTCTGTAAGGCAATTGCATAATATGCTAGTATACATCCCATACTAGCACATTAGGAAATGCTTTCCTCAGAATGAGGCCCTCCAGTGATGCGCTGACAGGCCTTCCTTCTGGGTAAGTAGGCTCCAGCCATGTGATTGGCCGGGGGACATGATGACGTCACTTCCTCGGCTCCGGCCATGTGAGTGGCCGAGGGACACGATGACGTCACTTCCTCAGCTCCAGCCGTGTGATTGGCCGTGGGCCGCGATGACGTCACTTCCTCGGCTCCAGCCGTGTGATTTGGCCAGGGGACATGATGACGTCCCTTCCTCGGCTCCGGCCGTGTGATTGGCCGGGGGACACGATGACGTCACTTCCTCGGCTCCGGCCGTGTGATTGGCCGTGGGCCACGATGACGTCCCTTCCTTGGTTCCGGAGCAGAGTTCTGAAGGTTCAGCACGGTATGCCGGACCTTCATTCCCCGGAGACGGCACCAGCTGCACGCAGGGAGAATATCTCCTAAGCAGCGCACATTTAGGCCCCACACACACTATTAGATTTTCTGCAGATTTTTGTCTTCAGATTTACCAAAACCATGTAGTAGAAGGGCCGGCCTGATTTCATACCAATTGAAACTCTTAAGGGTGGACCTCATATTATACGGTTTTGGTAAATATGAAGACAAAAATCTGCAGAAAATGTTTCCATGTGTATGGGGGGGGGGGGGGGGGGGGGCCTTAGGAGAAATTCATTTTACCTGCAAATATCCTCATTATAGGCTTCAGGTGAGAATCACAAAGCGGACATTATTATCTTCTATCGGGAAAACTCGAGGCCACCGATTGGTTCTATAAAGATTCTCTTTACTGATCAATCTCCATCCAATGTTCACCAACAATAGCACTGTGTGTGGGAATGTCTGGGGAAAAATCAATCTCTCACTCGGAATCTCGTA
>JBBGZY010003877.1:0-23186 GCA_037952925.1 Lithobates clamitans | reverse complement strand
ACAGGGACGCACCGGACCCCCAGCCGCATCTGTCTAAGGTGTGAACCCATTGCCTCATTGTATCCCCCAAGCCTTGAGACCTCTAACCCTTCGTTAGGCCAGACCATGTGCACATCGAGCGTACAACTGATAATGACGATTGGCCAGCACAGTACAGACAGGGTTAATTATGGCAAACTTCCCCAATCTTGACATTCTCAGAGAGCTGGGTAGGATTTTGCTGGTTTGTAGTATAAGAGGTGAGCAGCAATTTTTTTTTTTTTTTCGATCTTTTTTCTGTAGGCCGGGCGATGTGAATGGGACGATGTCAGGAATAGAAAGCGGTGATACCAATTCGACTGCAAAAGGTGGGAAATACACTTTAAAAAATAAAAACAAACAATGTTTAATGTCAGGAGATTGAAGGCCCGGCGGCCTCTCCGCAGCAGCGAGGAGGTTAAATGAGAACTGAGCCAAGGACGCAATCCAGCCCGGCGATGGCTGAAGAACACAAAGTGAGTGCTTGAGACTGGCGGCTGTTTTGGCAGAGAGATGAAAGGTAGCGCCAGGTATTTCCTTGACACCCAGCCCCACAGGAGATCCCGGGAGGGGGAGGCGGAGTGCCACTCAGGCAGATTCCTGGGTTTATAAATACATAGGGCGAGGGAGGGAGGGGAACACACTGGCACCCAGACACACAATGCTTGTTGGACACCTTCGCTGCCAGAGGGCGCGTGGCCTGGGTCAGTGAGCCAAGAGCGGCGGCCATCTTTTCCTGTCTGCGTCATGCCACTGTGTATTACCAAAAAAACACTCTAGCTGTTCCACTATCACTGGGACGGGCCAACCGGAGGACCCCATCCAGGGGGCTCACAGCATTCCGCTTTACTCATACTGGATCAATCTCGCCCCCGCCCACCCCCAAATTATCGTGTAGCTGCAGAAAACATTTTAGCTGGAGTTGGGCTTTAATTTCTCTTATTCAAATTCCATTTATATCTACATGACCATCGAAGGCCGTCCTACCCGCAGGGTGACAACGCTACTGCCCAACTTCACCGCCAACAAACAGCGTTGTCACTCGGTTACAGGAAGAGGAAAAAAAACAACATATACTGGCAGGATCAACAGGTAATAAAACAGACACAAAAAAAAAAAAAAGCACACATCAGAGACCCCCCCCCTTGCATCAGGGTCCCCAGAAACCCCCCCCCTTGCATCAGGGTCCCCATCAGAAACCCCCCCCCTTGCATCAGGGTCCCCATCAGAGACCCCCCCCCCTTGCATCAGGGTCCCCATCAGAGACCCCCCCCCCCCTTGCATCAGGGTCCCCATCAGAGACTCCCCCCTTGCATCAGGGTCCCCATCAGAGACTCCCCCCCTTGCATCAGGGTCCTCCACAGAGACCCCCCCCCCTTGCATCAGGGTCCTCCACAGAGACCCCCCCCCTTGCATCAGGGTCCTCCACAGAGACCCCCCCCCCCTTGCATCAGGGTCCCCATCAGAGACCCCCCCTTCTTGCATCAGGGTCCCCATCAGAGACCCCCCCCCTTGCATCAGGGTCCTCCACAGAGACCCCCCCCCTTGCATCAGGGTCCTCCCACATCCACAGAGACCCCCCCCCTCCCCCCCTTGCATCAGGGTCCACAGAGACCCCCCCCCCTTGCACCAGGGTTCCCGTCAGAACCCCTCCCCCCATCAAACCCCCACACATCAAAAGTACCCTTACATCATCAGAGTCCCTTTACATCAGGATCCTCATCAGTGTCCCCCCCCCCACCTTGCATCTGGGTCCCCATCTGTGTGTCCCCTTACATTTTGGTCCCTGTCAGAGTTTCCCCCACACATCAGGGCCTATCGGAGCCCCTCTAACATCATCAGAGCCCCCAGACATCAGGGTCCCCATCAGAGTTCCCCCTCACATCAGAGGGATGAATAAAATCTTGCAGAGGGCCAGGTCTGGTCCCGGGGGCCGTAGTTTGGAGACCCCTGGCTCAGGCACTAGGATACAAAGTAACACAATTCTAAGAAAAAAAAAGAAAAAAAAAAAAAAGAAGGAAGGATTCAGTAGGTTTTTTACAGGGCTTCGTTAATTATAATTTTAACATGAAATTCTTTTTTGGAAGATATCACACTGGGAGGGAGGGGGGATTTACCATCCCATAAAAAAAAACAAAAAAACAAAATTAAATTCAAAGATCAAAATCTCTCTCCTTAGAAAAAGTGAAAGTGATGATTTTATTGAAGTCATGCGGGATGGGTGCGGGGGGATTTGGGGTGTGGGGGGATTTTGGGGGGGGCCTCTTTATTCACGGTTGGGGCTGCGCTTCCCCCCACCCGGTTTCTGAGCGCACAAGTTGTTGTTTTGGAGTTCCAAAACCCAACCCGGTCACAGATGAGCAAAGCTGGGATCGCTTATCGCGGACTCCGAGTGTCAACAACATCTGTCCGTGGGCTCCGCAACATCTGCCAGGGCGCTTCTTCCCACCGACCTCCGACACACCCCCAACATCCTTCTGGCTGCAGATGCCTTTAACCCCCGCCGTGCTGGAGGCTGGGAAGATCTGACATAACCCGCCAACCACCAATGACGTCACATGACCAATGATTATTAATTTTTTATCCCAATAATAGAAAATTCGAATAAAATATGCGGCTGTTTCAGGTCTCTGTACTATGAGGAGCCGTGCGCTCAGGGAGAGTCCAACGCATGGAGACCTAAGCGGTCATTCAACGCATTTCGGTATCACGCTCCCTCTGGATTGGACGGAATTCATGGAGTTTGCACACATTCTCGCTGTGTTTGGGCGCATTTACCCAGAGTGCTCCGGGTTCCTTCCACCTCCCATACTGGTTACATGATCACCATGACAGGAAAAATGGGTGGAGCGCTCCCTCGGGAAAGGGGCGGGGCTGACGGGAGTGGTTCAGTGTATCCCTCAAAAGCACCGCTGTATATGTTGGCGCTATAGATTATAGGCAACGAATCGAAAATAATTTATGCAAAATGTTGCAGGTGATGGATGTTCCTGGCACGTAAAGAACCCGGATTTCCGCACAACAGTACAACTATAGTTCAGGCCCAGTGAGGGGGGGGTTTGGGGGGTGGAATTGTTCAGGTAAGTAAATCAAGGCTGGGGGAGGGTAGAACTACAGGTGTCCACTGACCTTCAATGCTGGGGGAAGGGGTGCATTAATAAATCCTACCAATGACAAATCAATGCTGGGGGGGAGAGAAGGGAAGGGGGTTTTAAAGCCTGCCGCTGACCACAAATGCTAAGGGGGGGGTTCAGATAAGTACACCAATGCTGGGGGGGTTAGAATTATAGCAGTCCACTGACCACCAATGCTGGGGGGATATTTATTAAAGCTTGCCACTTACCAATGCTGCTTGCGGGGGGGGGGGGGGGGATGTTAAAGGCCCCAGTCAGGGGGTGGTGTTCATATAAGTACACCAATTCTAGGGGGTGTTGGGGCATTGGGGGTGTTTAGAATTCAATTTGTCTACCATGTCCATCAATGACAATTAATGCGGGGGGAGGGGGGCGTTATTAAACCCGGTCACTGACCACAAATGCTTGGGGGGGGGGGGGGGGGGGTGTTCAGATAAGTACAAGTGGAAAAGGTGAGACACGAACATTGTAACAGGACCATGTACTTTAGTGGCCACTGTGAGGCGACGCTGAGTGATTATTACTGGAAATATTTTTGATGTATTGTGGGGGTGGGGCAAAAAAAAAAAGTGACCAAGTCATTTTGATGTTTTGGGAGGGGGGTGTCAGAAAATGCAGGGTGCACCATTAAAAATGGCAGTTCTTTCATTGGTGGCTATGTGCAGGTGACTACCACATCCTCAATTACTCTCACAGGTGTCACAGGGACAGGAAATGAGGGAAAAATTTCCCTAATGGAGGTACAAAACCCAATATAAAATGTATCAAAAATAAAGAAAAAAAACAATACACAGAAAATAACAATATAATTTTTTGAGAATATATTTATAATGCGACTGCAGTTGGATTTTAACAAACTTTTTGGTGGCACGGACTGTCCTTTAACGCCTGGCGGAGATACAAAACGGTCATTGTGTAACAGCACCGGTGACAAAAGAGGAAGCGGGCAGCCACACGTCTCCAGCGGCACGTGCATATCCAATTGTGCGAGAGGCTGGGGAAGCGCTGCCCTTTAATCAGGCAGCTGGCACTGAGCTTACAAGACTTTTAGGTCAAAAACTCGACAGGGTTAAAGAAAGGAAAAAAAAAAAAAAAAAATCCCCTGCCAGTTTGGCTGGCAGCGCCGGGCGGCGTGGAAGGCCGGGCGGCAGGAAGCGCTCGCTGGGAACGGATTCGCAGCAGATGTGAGGGCTGATCTGTAACTCTACGAGCCTGCGAAGGGTGTGTGAAAGAGGTGGGAGGAATGGAGCTGCAGGATATGAACACAGACACCAAAAAAAAAAAACTGGATTGCTCATCCTTCCAAAAAAATCCCAATGTTATGCCTTGTAATGGAACGCAGGTGGGGACAAAAACAGAGCGCCGCTCCTTCCCTAAAAGGGACAGTCCACACAGAACTGATGTGGGGGGGGGGGGACGGACATATGCTTGAAGATTTCCCAATGAGGGCAGAGGGGGACAGAGACGGGAACCAAGTGGGGGGCAAGAAGATGGGAAATCAGGGGGGGGGGGCGAGAAGACGGGAAACCAAGGGGGGGTGGGGCGAGAAGATGGGAAACCAGGGGGGGGGGGCGCGAGAAGATGGGAAACCAGAGGGGGGGCGAGAAGATGGGAAACCAAGGGGGGGCGAGAAGATGGGAAACCAGGGGGGGGGGGCGAGAAGATGGGAAACCAGGGGGGGGGCAGAGAAGATGGGAAACCAGGGGGGGGGGGGCGAGAAGATGGGAAACCGGGGGGGGGGCGAGAAGATGGGAAACCGGGGGGGGGGGCGAGAAGATGGGAAACCGGGGGGGGGGGCGAGAAGATGGGAAACGGGGGGGGGGGGGGGAGATGGGAAAACCAAGGGAGGGAACGAGAGGATGGGAAACCAAGGGGGGGGGGCGAGAAGATGGGAAACCAGGGGGGGGGGCAAGAAGATGGGAAACCAAGGGGGGGGGGCGAGAAGATGGGAAACCAAGGGGGGGGCACCAGAAGAAGGCCTATAAGTATCCACTTCAACCCGAAACTGGTGGATTGGTACTGTGAAGACTCACTATCTCTAAAGCTTTCTAGACCCAAGAAAAACATTTTTTATATGTTGAAGTGTACCGGTCCCTAGAAGTACTGGATGCATTTGTTTTTAATTTTTAGGCCGAGAAATTTTTCAGCAAAGGACAGAAAATGCAAGTTGAACCTGCCATAAATGCAGCATGCTTATCATTTCAAAAGCAGTTAAGTCTGGGTGACAACAGTTCCCTCCATATAGGGGATTTGTATATAATAAAAAAAAAAGTTCTAATAATCGGTTTCCCCTACATGTCCGAGAAGGTTTAAAGCTACCAGCTCTCAGCATCATGGATTGGCTTTCTCCAAGTGAAGATTACAGATTTCGAATAATCACTCATCTCCAGTGAAGGCTGCATAAAAGGTGCAGTCCCAACTTGGAAACCAAATGCTCTTGAGGCAGGTAAAAGAGCCAAAAAACGCACACATACACAACCGTTACATTCTAGATGTGACCCTTTACCATGCAACAGAGGTCTTTGCACCTCAGGTTGTAATAAACACCCTTCCGATTGCCCGTTTGGCTTTCTTCACGTGACAAAGACTGAACTCGAATAACCATTGGACTCTACAAGCTAAGACTAATGAAAGCCAAATATATATACACATACATATATACACACTATATATACACCATTACAGTCTTGAATGCAACTGAGGTCTTTGCACCCCACATTTATAAAAATGTCCTTACAATTAAAAATTTTTTTACTGAGCTTCTAAGAAGCTCTGAAGGTACCAGCCCTCAGTATCATGGACTGGCCTTGAGGACACCATGAACTGGTGGCTTCTTTTAAGTGATAAAGACCAGCTTTGGATAACCAGCCTTAAGGACACCGTGGACCAGCCTTGAGGACACCGTGGACCAGCCTGTAGCTACCATCATGCATTGGCTTTCTTCACGTGACAAAGGCTGAATTCGAATAACCATTGGACTCTACAAGCCAAGACTAATGAAAGCCAAATATACACATATATATATACACATATATGACCATTACAGTCTTGGTGTGACCCTCTACAATACAACTGAGGTCTTTGCACCCTACGTTTTATAAAAATGTCCTTACAATTAACATTTTTTCCTGAGCTTCTAAGAAGCTCTGAAGCTACCAACCCTCAGTATCATGGACTGGCCTTGAGGACACCATGAACTGGTGGCTTCTTTAAGTGATAAAGACCAGCTTTGGATAACCGTGGACCAGCCTTGAGGTCACGGTGGACCAGCCTTGGCAAGACCAGCTTTGCACAACCATTGGCCTCCAGTGAAGAACATGTAAAGGTTCAGTCCAAACTTAAGGCAATCTAAAAAGGAAATCAAACAGCACTCAGGCTACCGCTACTTGGACCCTAAATAAAAACAGTTGGCCGGTGCTCATTAGTAGGTAATTGGGGTCGGCAAGTGTAAACGGAACAGACGGGCCAACCTAAAAAACAGGTGGTAAGCCGAGCTGCCCGGGAAGGAGGTCTGAGCAGGGCATTGGAGGACAATGCCAACAAGTATTAGAAATTACAAACGCTAAACTCTCTACATTCTAGACGCCCAACAAACTTAATAAAGACACAAGTCAACCACAACGCAAGCGTAAACCAAGGATCAGATAGAAGAGATCAAAAAGCGCCACATCAGAAAAAAAAAAAAAAAAAAAAGGCAAATAAATGGTTAAGGTCCGGGCCCTCTTATTTCTCCGCCATTCCCCGAATCTTCCCAAATTAGTTCAATCACCGAGAGACAGAAACACGCAGAGTTAAAGAAAGTGAGATCGGAGGTGATATTGGCTGCAAGCCTTGGCACCATGCCCGGCTGCTAGTCTGAAAAGATGCCAACTGGCTCGATTCACGCCAAGGCTACCCCCCCCCCCAATCCTACGCTGTGCATGCAAGGGGAGGGGGGGGGGGGGGGGGGACTGTCCGTGGAAGGAGCGTACAAAGAAAGCGAGGAGACGGATACAAGATTTAGACACAATGCGCTCAGGTCAAACACGAGTAGCTGTTGCACAATACAAAACAAAACGCCGAACAGCCGAGAGCGAGACATAAATCGCAGAGATTCCACAACGCCGCGCTCCTGGGCCTAGCAAATCCCGAGCCGGCTGGGGGGCGCGATGGTTACAAAAGGGAAAAAAAACTGGAGGAAACGTACAAAGTGGAATCTCTATTATTTTGGGGAATACAGGAATCCTGTGCGAGGAATTTAATATCGCTATTAGTCAGCAGTGTGCGGCGATTGTAGGGGCGAGGAAGGTAATCAGACAATTTTTTTTTTTAATGCGGAATATGGCATTCAAATGAGCTTCTCGGAAATGTAGAATATCAAATTGTGCATCAAGCCAAAACTTTTTTTTTCTATTACTTTTAAATGGAGCAGGCCAGTGTCTGAGTCCCTGGCAGGTTTTAATGCAGTGCTGAGATTCTAACTATTTATACCAATGGGCCAACAGCATCGGCTCGACATTTCACCGGACCGGCTTCCTGATGGCGACTGTGCCTGAGCAATAGGTGTCAGAAGGCCTGCCTGTACTTTCTACCAGGGGCACATGGGCCGGGGTGGCCACATTCCTAAGGGGCGCATGGGCCGGGGTGGCCACATTTCCTAAGGGGCGCATGGGCCGGGGTGGCCACATTCCTAAGGGGCGCATGGGCCGGGGTGGCCACATTCCTAAGGGGCGCATGGGCCGGGGTGGCCACATTCCTAAAGGGGCGCATGGGCCGGGGTGGCCACATTCCTAAGGGGCGCATGGGCCGGGGTGGCCACATTCCTAAGGGGCGCATGGGCCGGGGTGGCCACATTCCTAAGGGGCGCATGGGCCAGGGTGGCCACATTCCTAAGGGGCGCATGGGACAGGGTGACATTTCCAAGGGGGGCATGGGACAGGGTGACATTTCCAAGGGGGGCATGGGACAGGGTGACATTTCCAGGGGGGCATGGGACAGGGTGACATTTCCAAGGGGGCATGGGACAGGGTGACATTTCCAAGGGGGGCCATGGGACAGGGTGACATTTCCAAGGGGGGCATGGGACAGGGTGACATTTCCAAGGGGGGCATGGGACAGGGTGACATTTCCAAGGGGGGGCATGGGACAGGGTGACATTTCCAAGGGGGGCATGGGACAGGGTGACATTTCCAAGGGGGGCATGGGACGGGGTTGACATTTCTAAGGGCCGCATGGGACGGGTTGACATTTCTAAGGGCCGCATGGGACGGGGTGACATTTCTAAGGGCCGCATGGGACGGGGTGACATTTCTAAGGGCCGCATGGGACGGGGTGACATTTCTAAGGGCCGCATGGGACGGGGTGACATTTCTAAGGGCCGCATGGGACGGGGTGACATTTCTAAGGGCCGCATGGGACGGGGTGACATTTCCTAAGGGCCGCATGGGACGGGGTGACATTTCTAAGGGCCGCATGGGACGGGGTTGACATTTCCAAGGGGGGCATGGGACGGGGTTGACATTTCCAAGGGGGGCATGGGACGGGGTTGACATTTCCAAGGGGGGCATGGGACGGGGTTGACATTTCCAAGGGGGGCATGGGACGGGGTTGACATTTCCAAGGGGGGCATGGGACGGGGTTGACATTTCCAAGGGGGGCATGGGACGGGGTGACATTTCTAAGAGCCGCATGGGACGGGGTGACATTTCTAAGGGCCGCATGGGACGGGGTGACATTTCTAAGGGCCGCATGGGACGGGGGTGACATTTCTAAGGGCCGCATGGGACGGGGTGACATTTCTAAGGGCCGCATGGGACGGGGTGACATTTCTAAGGGCCGCATGGGACGGGGTGACATTTCTAAGGGCCGCATGGGACGGGGTGACATTTCTAAGGGCCGCATGGGACGGGGTGACATTTCTAAGGGCCGCATGGGACGGGGTGACATTTCTAAGGGCCGCATGGGACGGGGTGACATTTCTAAGGGCCGCATGGGACGGGGTGACATTTCTAAGGGCCGCATGGGACGGGGTGACATTTCTAAGGGCCGCATGGAGGGTGACATTTCTAAGGGCCACATGGGACGGGGTGACATTTCTAAGGGCCACATGGGACGGGGTGACATTTGCCAGGGCGGGTCTCCTAATGGTAACAATAGTAGACCATGTCTGTGCATGAGTGCTGAAATGGCCACTTCTAGCCCTGGTGACAACACAGGAGTGCAATTTATAGACAAGGACAGAGTTTTGTCACCCTAGAACAGGAAGTGCCCTTTAATGGCACCTGCAGTTAACCAGGGAAGGCAAAAATAATCAGGTTAAACAGTTGGACCAGTTGTTCCTCTTATCCTGTGCAGTGGGCCCCGTTTTTGCCCTCGGGACCTTCAACTGCTGAGGAGACTAATCTCGGCTCCAGTAACTGATGTTCTAAATGAATGAAGAAGAACCGGCGGCACCGGATAAGCAGAGAGGTTTTTTTTTTTTGTTTCTTCATCACCACAATCATAATCAGGGTGTCGATCGTCCGTTTTGCTGTTGGGTGAATCCTGCTATTGTATTAGGACAGAACAGCTTTCACCTGCGGGGCCCAAGGGAGGGGGGGGAGGGGGGTGTTCGAACCGCCTGAGCGTTTATATGGCTCCGGCTTATGGCAAGAATTGATATGGGTGTGGTGTGGCCATTGTCACTTCACACGTATGTGCGTGTCCCCAGGATCGCCCGTCCTGTAAAAGGGGGCCGGGGAATTTCTTTTATTGGCTTTGAGGGGGTCTGATTCTAAAGCAGTGAATGTAACTTTCACCAAACGTACATGCGCTGAATCTGTGCACGCTCTGCATCTGTGCACGTGCGCGGGGGGAAGTCACAGGATTTGAAGTACACAACAGATTTTCACTGATACTGAGCATTTGCAGATAATACTCCTGCAAATGCTCCGATACCTGAAATGGATACCTTTGCGGTGCGATTTTAGCCATACAAAATGAAAAGGCTCAAAGCACACTGCAAGGAATCGCATGCGATTTGAAAAAAAATGCAGTGCGACTTTACTGTCCGAATCACATGTGGTGTCCCTGTTGCTCCGGTGTGAACCCAGCCTTGTCCTAGTGATTTCAGCCTGGGTTAACATAGGAGCGGTGCAGGAAACTGCATGCAATTTAGATTCCTGTTCAAATCGCATGCAATTATTTGCAGTGCGATTTGAGCCCATTCCTTTTGTATGGGCTCAAATTGCACCGAAAAGGTATTAATACTCGTACTGGCCAGTAAAAAAAAAAAGTATCGGTGCAACCCTAGTACACAGATACACTATATTGCAGGGGTAGGCGACCTGGGGGCTCTCCAGCTGTTGCAGAACTACAAGTGCCACCATGCCTCTGGGAGTAATTAGAACTGCCAGCCTTGCAATGCCTCATGAGAAATGTAGTTCCACAGCAGCTGGAGGGCCCCAGGTTGCTTACCCCCTGCTGTATTGGGTCCCATAGACCTGGCAGAGACCCGCAACGTACCTATACAATCACGAGATATCGATCCAAGATGGCAGCGGGGGAGCAGAGGGTCGACAGAAGAATTTTGGGCTGGAAGGATATCAACGCTCAACTCCATAGGACTGGTATAGGGATGTTTTTTGTTTTTACACAAAGCAGAGCAACTGGCAAATAAAATTTTAGGGCGCGTTCCTCTTTGAGGCAGAGGAGACCGAGGTTCTGATTCTTACAACCTGCAGCAGACACGAGCTGAGGCAAGGTCATTGGACTGGAGCTCACAGGTGGTTAAAAATTATTAGAAATGTAACTTTTCTGAACAATGTTTCTCTATATTGTTACATGTAAGGAATGCAATTACGCAGATTACAAGGCTACTAAAAGATCCTCGCCCATCCCCCCCTCACATGTGTCAGCATTCTGTGATGATACATTGTTTCAGTATTCAGCTGTGATCATTTTGATTGTAATTTAACATATTTCTTACAGTTTACAGATAAATCTGAAACAAAAGGATTTGTTGACGCAATATAAACCCTGCTTAATACTAATAATTTGATTTTCACTCTCCCTCCAGGCCCCGAAGGCTGCTGCAAGCTGCACTGTGCATGATGAGTAGACTCAGTCACACAACCTGAGATTGCCATCTGAACTTCAGCTTCCCTTTAATTATCTTCTTGGGAGAGATGAAAGGATAATAAGTATTGTTCTGCGTGGGGTCAGAGGTTATCTGCCTGCAGATGATTGGATAGAGACGCGGCCTGCAGGTGTCCCCCACATACACAAACGCCAAGCATGTTTTCTTCCTGGAGAGGAGAGGAGAGGAGGGGGGCTGACTGCAGGCCCAAAGTTTAGACAAGTTTTATTGTGTAGATTCCACACAGAAAAGGTTAGAGAGGACGACGCTGACGAAACGCGCAGTGCGGCTACATCAGTATTGGGAGATAGTGGATACGTATCACCAGCAGGGCAGGGGGGGAATGAGAGAAGGAGGGGTGCTTATCAAGGCCTGGCCACGTCTTTGAGGAACCTCAAGCTAAACTAATCTATCGGGGGATCAATGGAAAGAATGTTCCTTACATTGGTGATCAGTGGGAAGAATGTTCCTTACATTGGTGATCAGTGGGAAGAATGTTCCTTACATTGGTGATCAGTGAGAAGAATGTTCCTTACATTGGTGGTTAGTGACAAGTCCCAGAACTTTGAAGGCGACACATGAGGTCCATTCTACCAAAGCACACTCTAATATGATGATATGAAGATCAGCACACTAAAATTTTGTTAAAGTAAATATGAAGTGATCTTACATGCCAATTAAAAAAGGACACGATATCATACATGAACCAACCATTGAACAAAACCAATTGCATTAGGACTAGATGGGGGAGGGGCAACAACTACCCAGCAGGACCCACCCACTGGACACAACTATGACATCACCGAAGAACATAACTATGACATCACCGAAGAACACATGAATCCGCCTCCTTCCCAGGATTAGCTTGGTACAGACAACAAAAATGGAGGCCAGAGGAAAGTTCTAGGCACACAAGTCTTCATAAAAACAGTGAACTCCTTGAAGTCCATCAGAAGTAACATTTTCCACAGGACAGGCCAAAGCCTTCATTACTGACCTTCATGGGAGTGTGAGAACCAGATCTGGGAGGCGCTGGCCCCATGGGGCCCCCTGTAGGTGGTTTCCGATGGGGAGGAGGAGGCGGCGACAGGGTGGCCGGAGGTTGCAGCAGAGCCCAGGCTGCTGCTCAGGAAACTGCCCATAAAAGACTGGGAGGAGTTCGCCATCAAACCGGTGCTGGCTGCAAAGAGAGAAATAAAAAGCTCAGTGATCAGTTCATCAATATTCCAGATTCAGCCTAAAATATCTCATGTGGTCTAAACAGCGAAGCATCAGGACGGCCCTAACCCAATTGTTTTACTGCAGCCCTGAGACTGGACTGTTCTGGGAGGAACCTCCGGGTATTCCGGTTTCCTCCCACACTCAGACATGCTGGGAGGTCACTTGGCTCCGGTCTAAAATGGCCCCAGTATGTGCAAGTATAAATGTGAGTTGGGGGATCTTAGATTGTAAGCTCCTTGGGGGCAGGGAATGAATGTGAATGTACAATGTATGTGTATAGTGCTGAGTAAATTGATGGCGCTATACAAGTACCTGTAATAATAATAAATAATAATAATAATAATAATAATAAAAAGGGGAAACAAGTGGAGACCTTAAAAAAGGAAAGAGCCAGCTATCACATTACAATCCATAGAGTGATAAAGTAAAAACAATTGTCTCAATGAGAAGAAACAGAAAACATACTCCACAGCAGGAAATACAAAAAAAATAAAAATAACAAAAAAAATAAATAGAAATTGATACACAATGCTATATTGATAGCTTTAAAATATTAAAAATGTAATATTTTTAATATTATTGAACAATTTAATCACCTTAATAATAAAACAGTGATAATATAAACAAGGACAAACACCACAAATGAGAATTAAAATTAAGATAAACTGCAAAAAAAAAGGAATTTAAATATTATATATATTCTGTATATAATTAAAAAAATTTAAGGGGGTCTGAATACTTTCCGTCCCCACTATATACATCTGAATATATATATATATATATTAGAGCGAGATCGAGAGAGATCTCTAATATAATTTTATTTTTTTCCTATATTATATATATATATATATATATATATATATATATATATATATATATATATATATATATATATATATATATATATATATTATATATCCCTGTTTACCTACCTAAGGAATTTGTATTTCCGCCTGTCCAGCCCTGAGCTTTGCACAGCTCCGTCACAGAGCACATCCAGATGGAGACCAGATAAAAAAAACAGCACCATTTACAGTTAAAGATTACGGTTCCATGTTCTCTCCACCTGCTGCCTGAACAGTGAATGAGCAGCGGAAGACTGATAAAGTTATCCTTCCATTCACTCTGCTCTGTCCTCCTATCAGCACGTCCCTTACGCACGCAGCACACCCGATTGGCTTCCAGTTTTACCCTCCTCCAGCCAGTTGCAGTCACACTCTGACATCATCATCATCATCATCATCATCATCATCATCATCATCATCATCATCATGTAACAGCGCAAGACCGATCGTTCTGTACTGTGTGCGCACGCGCGTAGGCCTGCCCACTACCCACAGCGTTGTCTGGGGCAGGTGGGAATAATAAATTTGATATTACAGCTCATTCCTCCACCTCTAGACTGAACAAGCAGTAACCCTTGCAGTGTGGAGGGGGGGGGGGGTTGGACCCAATGGAAGGGTATTTTTTTTTTTTTTTTTTAAAGAAAAATCGCAGAGTTCCACTTTAAAGAAATGACAGATGAAAATATCCAGCAAGCGTAACTCGGAAGGTGGAAGTCAGGAGGGGGGGGGGGGGGGGTAATGGAACGCAGAGCGCTGAGCCTTGCTGAGGGTGTGTACAGGATTCGCTGGCTGATCAATGCGCTCCCCTCCCAGCCTTCAGGGTGCCATGAAAACCTCACATGGACCAAGAAGCCTCCCCCTTCCCTGCAGCTGCTCCTGTCATGGTGACGGGGAAGGGATGGAGCGTTCCAGATGTGCAGCCTTCCAGCCAGGTGTCCGCATCCCCAGCAAAAAAAAACGCAGACTTCACCGCGTCTCCGCCAACAGCACCGTCGAGGTCAGGCCTTGCTTAAAGGGAATCTATAGTCTTCTGAATGATAGACAGAGATATCCATGTAATAAACTTAAAGTGGACCTGTCAGTAACTCTACAATCTGCTGGAATTCCTATGAAGATGGAACAACTCATCATAAAAATGTCAGGATACAATAGAACACCTTTAAGATGATTTAGAGCAGAGAGCGAGCCAGGCCTTCTCGTCCAACATCAGTGCCTGACCTCACAAATGCACTTCTGGAAGAATAGTCAAACATTCCCATAGACACACTCCTAAACCTTGTGGACGGCCTTCCCAGAAGAGTTGAAGCTGTTATAGCTGCAAAGGGAGGGCCAACGCAATATTGAACCCTACAGACTAAGACTGGGAGACTGTGTAAAGGCAGGCATCCCAATATACACATTATATATATATATATATATATATACACACATACATACATACATACATACATATACACACACACATACACATTATATATAATATATATATATATATATATATATATATATATATATATATACACATATATACATATATACATACACACACACATACAAAAATCTATAAAAACCAGCAGAGGTGATCACCAAAACAATTTTTTTTTTTTTGGGGGGGGAGGGGACATCAATTTTATTTGGGTACAGAGTTGCACGACCGCGTAATTGTCAGTTAAAGTAACGCAGTGCTTTAAATGGCCTGGTCATGAAGGAGGGTAAACCTTTCCGGGGCTGAAGTGGTTTCAGACGGAGATTTAAAGAAGGGCCACTAGGTGGAGCCATTGCTGACCTCCTTTCCAAAATGCTAGCCGCCTGGCTATCAAGCTGGCAGAAAAGGAGTTCCACCTTTTAACAAGGAGTGTAATTGGGAGACAGGGACAGAACTGCGTCACCCTGTAACAGGAAGTGACTGAACAAGGATTGCCATGGCAGGATCTTTGGACATTATTCAGACTTTACTGAAAGCGAAAGTTTTCCGACCCAGTATAGAGTAATCAATCTAAAGACAGCCAGGCAAGCAGCATTTTCAGGTAAGAATCTCTGGTTGTTAACATATTCGCTCAGGCCCCAGATTTACACCAGGCTCTGATATAGGGGATGAGCAGGTTGCGTTGGGAAGTTTACAGTCACGCCGTGTACATAGGTGATCAATGGCGGCCGGGTGGATTGAATACAGATGCCGCTAATACTCTTTCCATGTAATTGTTCTCAGATCCGCCGGAGTGTTAACAAGTACAGAGCGTTCAGCTACTGCCAATTCCAGAGGCCAGACTGGAAGAGCATTCATGATTGGGGGGGGGGGGGGTTAATTACTAAAATATCACCACTTGTATTTTCCCCTTAACCACTTAAGAACCAGGCCTTCTTCTGACATTTGTAGCTTACATGTAAAAATCAGTATTTTTGCTCCAAAATTACTTAGAGACCTCCAAACATCATATAATTTTTTTTAAGCAGAGACCCTAGAGAATAAAATGGCGGTTGTTGAAATTTTTTTTTCACACGGTTTTTGCAAGGAGGATTTCAAAACGCAAATTTTTTTTGTACACATTAAATGAAAAAACAAAAAAAAATTAAAAATTCCCGGAATTTTTTCGTAAAATATAAAAAGAGGTTACACTGAGTAAATAGATACCAAACATGTCACACTTTAAAACTGGTGCCATTCCATGAGTGAGCACAAATGACGGTACTTAAAAAAAATCTCCACAGGCGACGCTTTAAATATTTCTGCAGGTTACCAGTTGAGTTACAGAGAAGGTCTAGCGCTAGAATTATTGCTCTCGCTCTAACATTCAAAGTGATATCTCACATGCATGGTGCATTCACTACTGTGGGCGAGCACACGGGGACGTTTCAAAAAAAAAATATTTTCTTTTATTATATTTTTTTTTTTAATTAATTTTTACACTGTCCCTTTAAAAAAAAAAATTTGAATCATTTCTATCGCACAAAATGTAATTTTGTGACATTTCACTAAAATTAAGTAAATTGAAATGAAGTGAGAAGTGAATCAAAGCATTGTAGTGACCCAATGCGCATCAGCAGGTGCAGGTTATATCGGCGCATAACACTTACTACAAACTACTAATTATTTTCAACATTAATAATAATAATAATAATAATAATAATAATAATAATAATAATAGCAGCAAATATTTTATTCCCATTTTGGTTACAATTATTATCAATAATGAGATTAATATTATCATTGATAATAGTAACCAAAATAGGAATAAAATATCTGTTACTAATCTTATCAATGGTAATGTTCTTGTTGAAAATAATCAAAATAATTAATATTACTACTACTACTACAACTACTACTAGAACTACTACTATTATTATTACTACTATAACTACTATTATTATTACTATAACTACTATTATTAATATTATTAT
This sequence comes from Lithobates clamitans, assembly GCA_037952925.1. NCBI lineage: Eukaryota > Metazoa > Chordata > Amphibia > Anura > Ranidae > Lithobates > Lithobates clamitans. Next base: position 6,474 of record JBBGZY010003877.1, on the reverse strand, counting down.
TACTACTACTATTTTTACTACTACTATTATAATTATTATTGCTATTATTACTACTACTATTATGATTACTAATATTATGATTATTTTTACTATCACTATCATCATGATCATTGATAATAGTAACCAAAATAGTAAGAAAATATTTTGTTACAATAAGAATAAAATTAAAATAAAATGTATTTTTTATGATAATAAAAACACGCTTGTTAAAAATCTTAAAGCACCCCCCGCCTCTGTTTTTTTGGTCATCATGAAGGCCCGTGTGAAAAATCGGGTGAATGAGGCCGAGCGTCCAGTCCAATGGCGCCCGTGATCACCTTCATGTCAAAAAAGTTACAACAAACAGCCAGAAAAGTGCACTTTGTAAAAATAATCCGTCACTTCCCCTTTAAGAGGGGGGAAAAGGCAGCTGTTTCCTCGGTAAAACATCATGTCATCCACGTTTCCTCCCCGCTGGATGGAGAAGTGAAGGCAGCTGAGAGAGTGACCCACGTCCCAGGCCACACCCATGGTGCCGCACCGGGGACACGCACTCCATACTGCTCATGTGTATTGGACTTAAACCACTACTTAAAGGGACAGTCCATACAAAGATTGCATTGCTCACTGAAAGTATTGAACATATAGGGATCATGTCTAAGGGCGGTTTTTAAAGAGGGGGCGGCTCAGGAGGCTCTAATAGGCTTCAAAATAGGATAGGCTCGGGGAGCAGAGCGCTGTGCCTGAAGCCCACCCACTTGTGTGACACTAGCTTATGAATATTCGCTATTGAAACACTAATTCTCCTCCCAGCCAATCAGGAAGCGGGTATGAGAACTGCTTTCCGATTGGCCAAAAGGAGAATCTACGCTGGCCGCTGGGAGGAGGGGGGAGGAGACACAAGGAGAGGAGCCGCAGGGGAAGCCCAGGTAAGTGCTGCGACCAGGTGACCAACTGTCCAGGGGGGGGGGGGAAGGTGCGGGTGACCCAACCGGGGGTGTGGGGGGGGGGGGTTGGCTGGAGTAGCTGTGCACTGTTTCACACCCCCCCCCCCCCCCAAAAAAAAAAAAAACCCATCAGCCGCCACTGCGTACAACAGAAGACAGAGTTCCGTATATTTCGTATTTTTTCTGGATCAACCTAAAGCTGAAGTTTAATCTGCTTTTATTTGGTCTTCTCTGGTTCCCAACCCCCCCCCCCCAATCCCTCTTTAACAGCAACATGATAATGAGATTTCCTAATAAGACCTGTTTCATTAAACACCTTATTTTAGACCCAATGTCATCACCGGGTCTATGTGCTTCTCTATGCAATACATGTAGACCATGTCTGGTGGGAGGGGCCAGCAGGGTGGCCGTACACAGCTTCCTGAAAAAAACTTTACAGCACCCGGCCTCAGTACTCTGCTCTAGAGTCCTCAGTCCTGATGCAAGCAGTGGGAGGAGTTATGCAAATTTTCTAAAAACTAACTTCAAAACTCCCGCTTCTAATGCCAGTGTGAATACAGCCTTAAAAAATGTTACATTGTTACAGAATTAAAAATACAACTGAAGCCCCTCAAACCCGACACCAAGCAAATCATTTACGTAGAAGATACCCCTAAATCTCACACAACCTCTAGCATGGTGAAGTCATTTTTAATATTTGTAAATCTGCAGCTTTCATTAACATAATCCCCGGCAGGGGTGGCCCATCCATTAAGGGCACACGGGCGCCGCCCCTCCTATCCATGCGTCCAGCCCCTTGCAGGACGCCGGGCACATGAATTACAGCGGCGGGGTTTTTTTTTTTTTTTAAGCGCTGACTAACACTGGTCCTCCTCCTGGCCAATCAGGAAGCGGGTATGAGACCCATCACCCGGTTGGCTGAAAGGACAGGCAATCCTATTGGATGCCTAGGAGGAGGGGAGGAGCCACGCGGCGGAAGCGAGGAGGAGAGGACACAGGAGCCAATGCACGCTACACGGACTAATGCCACCTAGATGGGGCAAGTGCCAGACCAGCAGATAGCGAGAAGGGGGGGGGGGGGGGGAGAAGGGAATTGAGGTGCTGCCACTGATCCCTGGTGATCCCGCCAGGAAGAACCTGTTTGGGAACTTCCCATTATGGGGTGACAACGCTTGGTCCCCGTCTTCCAATTGTGCCCCTGTGTTGTCAGCTTGTCACACAGGCATGCATTTCAAAACTCACTGGCCTAATGTTACAGGCCACATTAGACAGGCCCACCGTTTTCACCATCAGGAGACTCCACCCCCAGAAATGCCACGAAACAATCACTGGAGTGCATGGAGACAGGAAGGGGCTACAAAGAGGCTGCAGGAGATCAGCAGTGCAGAAATGCAACAAAACAGGGGGGGGGGGGGGGGAATTGGTTTGGAAGGACTTTGCTTTAGTAAACAGTCCATCAGTCAGAGTTTACATCTAATCTAATGTTACATTGTTACATAGAATACAGATTTATATTTCATTTTGACCTCTCCGCTTCAATTTTGGTCCAGCGGTAGCAACACCAACCAACCAATGTCATTGTTAATGTTATAAAGTTTGAAACAAAACTGACCAATGTCCATCCAATTCCCCCTCCAGTGTAAATCCAGGTGATAGAAGCACCAATTAAAATGTTATTTATTGTTATAAACAAAACCTGCCGACATCCATCCAATTCCCTCTCCAGTGTTCACCCAGAGGTAGAACAGTCAGCCCAATCATTTAGAAAGTTACTTATTGGTTACAAAGTTACCAACAAAACCGTCTGATGTCCATCGAAATGCCACCTCTGGATGAACATTGGAAGTTAAACGTCAAATATTTTCTAATAGTTTTTTTTTTGTTTTGTTTTGTTTTTGTTTTGAACATAACTGTCCATCCAATTCATCCTCTAGCGTTCATCCAGAGAAAGAACAGACAATCAAATATTTCCTAATTATTATTTTTGGTTACAAAGTTACACGCAGATCCACCTGATTTCCATTGAATTGCCACCTCTGGATGAACATTGGAGGAAGCCAAATATTTTAGTTTATTGTTACAAACAAAACCAACTGCTGTCCATCCCATTCCCTCTCCAGTGTTCATCCAGAGGAAGAACAGTCAAATCAATTAGAATAGTTCTTTATTGATTACAAAGTTAAAAACAAAACCGCCTGATCCATCGAATTGCCACCTCTGGGTGAACAACGGAGGCTGAACAGGATGGACAACGGAGGCTGAACAGGATGGACAACGGAGGCTGAACAGGATGGACAACGGAGGCTGAACAGGATGGACAACGGAGGCTGAACAGGATGGACAACGGAGGCTGAACAGGATGGACAACGGAGGCTGAACAGGATGGACAACGGAGGCTGAACAGGATGGACAACGGAGGCTGAACAGGATGGACAACGGAGGCTGAACAGGATGGACAACGGAGGCTGAACAGGATGGACAACGGAGGCTGAACAGGATGGACAACGGAGGCTGAACAGGATGGACAACGGAGGCTGAACAGGATGGACAACGGAGGCTGAACAGGATGGACAACGGAGGCTGAACAGGATGGACAACGGAGGCTGAACAGGATGGACAACGGCCAGTTTTGTTTGGAACCGTGTAACAATTAAACAGTAACAATGTAACAGTAAATAACTATTAGCTATTGGGTTAGCTTTGCTACCTCTGGATAAACAGTGGAGGTTGAAAGCAAACCAAATATTTAACAGTTATTTAATGTTACATTGTTATAAAGTTACAAACAAATCTGGCCGATGGCCATCAAATTGCTGGCTCTGGATAAACATTGGAGGAAACTCAAATATTTTGTAATAGTTATTTAGGGTCGGTTCACACTTGTTCGATACAGAAACCCTGCGAATTCACTGCGGGTTCCCGCACCCGACTCGCACAGCAATTCACACTGCTATTATGCAAACTGCTGGGAGCGTCAATACATTGTTAATGACACCCCCATTTCAGATCTCACGGCGAACTGACAGTTTGGACATGAATTAGATTCTGGTGTGGACCAAAGAAAGGGTCCTGTGCGAGTTTGGTCCGAATGCAATGCGATGCGATATCAGCCACACTATCTGTGCCGGTTCGCACTTGTGCGCTTTGTGTTATTGCATGTGATTCGCACTGCAAATCACATGTGATGCGATTTCAGCCATACAGATATACGATACAATATCAGTCATGCTATGTGTATAGCTGAAATCGCATGTGATTTTGCAGTGCAAATCACATGCAATAACGCAGAGCACACAAATGTGAACCGGCACAGATAGTATGGCTGATATTGCATCGAATTCGGACCAAACTTGCACAGCACCCTTTTTTTGGTCCCCATCAGAATCTGATTGCATGGGTGTTCACACCCATGTGATCCCATTCATTTCCCAACTGTCAGTTCACAGTGAGATATGCGGAGCTGAAACGGGGGTGCCATTAACAATGTACTGACACTCCCAGCAGTTTATCACATGGGAGTGCGCCCAGAGGGGGGTTAGCTCTTGCGGGGAGGAGCCGAGACAGCCGCCAAGGGACCCCAGAAGACGAGGAATGGGGCCACTCTGTGCAAAATGAACTGGACAGTGGAGGTAAGTATAACATGTTTGTTTTTGTTTTTTTAAAAAAAAAAACAAACCTATACAACCCCTTTAATGTTACAAAGTTAAAAAAACAAATCCACTTGATGTCCATTGACTTGCTACCTCTGGATGAACACTGGAAGATGAAAGTCAAAGATTTTCAAATAGTTTATTTGTTACAAACAAAACCAACTGCTGTCCATCCCATTCCCTCTGCAGAAATAGGACAGCCAACCAAATATTTAACAGTTACTTGATGTTACATTGTTGCAAAGTTACAAATATCCATCAAATTGCTGGCTCTGAATAAAACACTGGAGGTTGAAACTCAACCAATTATTGTGTCATAGTTATTGAAGGTTACAAAGTTACAAACAAAACCGCCTACTGTCCATCCCGTTCATCCTCAAGGAGTTCATCCAGAGGAAGAACAGTCAACCAAATATTTATTTATTTTGTAATAAATAAATATTTGGTTGACTGTTTTTGCTCTGGATGAACGCTGGGCGATGAAAGTCAATCACATCTTTTCAGATTTTTTTTTATGGTTACAATCAGAAAATATTTGATTTTCGACCTCCCCAGTGTTCATCCACAAGAAGCAATTCAGGTTTTGTTTTTTGTTTTTTTGTTTGTTTTTTTTTAACAATCGAGAACACTTAAATTGCTTCTTCTGGATGAACACTGGGAGGTTGAAAGTCAAATATTTTCTGATTGTAACCATAAAAAAAAAATAAATCTGAAAAGATGTGATTGACTTTCATCCTCCAAATATTCTCCAATACTCTTATTCAAGGTGACATATTTGGCTTCCTTATGAAAAAAACGTCTTTAGAAGATCAAAACAAGACATTTTCAGCTACGAACCTCCCGAAAAGCTGAATTTGGACACCTTGGGTGTCTTTGGGGTACAGTTGGCAATCGCACCTGGCTGTACCGAGGAGCTTGCGATCGAAACAAGCGACCGGCGGTAGACCCCCCCTAACCCAGAGTGCAAGGCACTTACCCCAGAAGAACATGATCCATCAGCTTAGCGGCCACTCTCCCCGGAGATCTGCCTCTCTTCTCTGAGATGGTCACATGGACCACGAGGGACCGCTAAATAGCTTCATGATGAGAAGCCGGTGGGGAGGAAGAGGACCTGCCAGCCCAGCGGCCGTTTGCTGAAGAACAGAGCGAAGGAAACCGTTACACGGGTTGTAAAAATGAGAAAAAAAAAAAACTTTTATTGTGAGATCATATGGCGGAGATCTCTCGGGAGTAAAGTCCTGGAATTACGGACGCAATAACCCCATCGGTGCCGGAGGCGGCCTCGCCGCGCCTCATATTGAATGTCTTGGTTGTCCGATTTTGGCAGCGGAAGAGTTATTTAATTTCGCAGCCTACAATTGCAAAATTATAGTTTTTTTTTCCCCTCGGCTCCCCACCACTCCTCTTCTGGTCAGCGCGTGTTTTCAGAAACGTAGGAACACCAGAGAGGGGAAAAAACACATTTACCGCTGATAGAAAACAGGTCCGGGCTGCTGGCGACGGGAGGGGCCTCCCACGCTGCCAACATGCTTCAGATATGAGTGTCCGCTGTAGGGTTTTGGAGTGGGGTAGACCGGTCCTCCTTCCTTTAACCCCTCCAGTGCTGGACTTCAAAGCTGACGCGAAAACGAACGCCGACGTATTCCTACGCTGATTTTTTAGATGAAAAAATAAAAAAAAATACGAGAGCCTTTCCTGGAGAAACTGCTGCAGGGTGCTCCCCTCCAGTGCTGGCCACCTAACAAGAACCTGGACATGCGGTCACGTGACCAACACTGAAGTAGGATAGAGAAGTTCTGATAGCAATGGCTTCCACCCTTTTTTTTAGCGATCACATGAACCCCCCCCCCCACACGCCTAAGCTTTTGGCGGAGGACAGCAGCACCGGAGGGAGCCAG
>JBBGZY010003876.1:0-37130 GCA_037952925.1 Lithobates clamitans | reverse complement strand
GGGGATCTCACCTGTGAGGATGGGGGGAGGGTCTCACACCTCTGAGGATGGGGGAGGGGAGGATCTCACCTGTGATGATGGGGGAGGGGAGGATCTCACCTGTGATGATGGGGGGAGGGGAGGATCTCACCTCTGATGATGGGGGAGGGGAGGATCTCACCTGTGATGATGGGGGAGGGGAGGATCTCACCTGTGATGATGGGGGGAGGGGAGGATCTCACCTGTGGATGATGGGGGGAGGGGAGGATCTCACCTGTGATGATGGGGGAGGATCTCACCTGTGATGATGGGGGAGGGGAGGATCTCACCTGTGATGATGGGGGAGGGGAGGATCTCACCTGTGATGATGGGGGGAGGGGAGGATCTCACCTCTGATGATGGGGGGAGGGGAGGATCTCCCCTGTGATGATGGGGGAGGGGAGGATCTCACCTCTGATGATGGGGGAGGGGAGGATCTCACCTGTGATGATGGGGGAGGGGAGGATCTCACCTCTGATGATGGGGGAGGGGAGGATCTCACCTGTGGTGATGGGGGAGGGGAGGATCTCACCTGTGATGATGGGGGGAGGGGAGGATCTCACCTGTGATGATGGGGGGAGGGGAGGATCTCACCTGTGATGATGGGGGAGGGGAGGATCTCACCTGTGATGATGGGGGGAGGGGGAGGGTCTCACCTGTGATGATGGGGGAGGGGAGGATCTCACCTGTGATGATGGGGGGAGGGGAGGATCTCACCTGTGATGATGGGGGAGGGGAGGGTCTCACCTGTGATGATGGGGGGAGGGGGGATCTCACCTGTGATGATGGGGGAGGGGAGGATCTCACCTCTGATGATGGGGGGAGGGGAGGATCTCACCTCTGATGATGGGGGGAGGGGAGGATCTCACCTGTGATGATGGGGGGAGGGGAGGATCTCACCTGTGATGATGGGGGGAGGGGAGGATCTCACCTGTGATGATGGGGGGAGGGGAGGATCTCACCTGTGATGATGGGGGGAGGGGAGGATCTCACCTGTGAGGATGGGGGAGGGGAGGATCTCACCTGTGATGATGGGGGAGGGGAGGATCTCACCTGTGATGATGGGGGAGGGGAGGATCTCACCTGTGGTGATGGGGGAGGGGAGGATCTCACCTCTGATGATGGGGGAGGGGAGGATCTCACCTGTGATGATGGGGGAGGGGAGGATCTCACCTGTGATGATGGGGGGAGGGGAGGATCTCACCTGTGATGATGGGGGGAGGGGAGGATCTCACCTGTGATGATGGGGGGAGGGGAGGATCTCACCTGTGATGATGGGGGAGGGGAGGATCTCACCTGTGATGATGGGGGGAGGGGAGGATCTCACCTGTGATGATGGGGGGAGGGGAGGATCTCACCTGTGATGATGGGGGGAGGGGAGGATCTCACCTGTGATGATGGGGGAGGGGAGGATCTCACCTGTGATGATGGGGGAGGGGAGGATCTCACCTGTGATGATGGGGGAGGGGAGGATCTCACCTGTGATGATGGGGGGAGGGGAGGATCTCACCTGTGATGATGGGGGGAGGGGAGGATCTCACCTGTGATGATGGGGGAGGGGAGGATCTCACCTGTGATGATGGGGGAGGGGAGGATCTCACCTGTGATGATGGGGGGAGGGGAGGATCTCACCTGTGATGATGGGGGGAGGGGAGGATCTCACCTGTGATGATGGGGGAGGGGAGGATCTCACCTCTGATGATGGGGGAGGGGAGGATCTCACCTGTGATGATGGGGGGAGGGGAGGATCTCACCTGTGATGATGGGGGAGGGGAGGATCTCACCTGTGATGATGGGGGGAGGGGAGGATCTCACCTGTGATGATGGGGGGAGGGGAGGATCTCACCTGTGATGATGGGGGGAGGGGAGGATCTCACCTGTGATGATGGGGGAGGGGAGGATCTCACCTGTGATGATGGGGGGAGGGGAGGATCTCACCTGTGATGATGGGGGGAGGGGAGGATCTCACCTGTGATGAGGGGGGGAGGGGAGGATGTCACCTGTGATGATGGGGGAGGGGAGGATCTCACCTGTGATGATGGGGGAGGGGAGGATCTCACCTGTGATGATGGGGGAGGGGAGGATCTCACCTGTGATGATGGGGGGAGGGGAGGATCTCACCTGTGATGATGGGGGAGGGGAGGATCTCACCTCTGATGATGGGGGAGGGGAGGATCTCACCTGTGATGATGGGGGGAGGGGAGGATCTCACCTGTGATGATGGGGGAGGGGAGGATCTCACCTCTGATGATGGGGGGAGGGAGGATGTCACCTCTGATGATGGGGGAGGGGAGGATCTCACCTGTGATGATGGGGGAGGGGAGGGTCTCACCTGTGATGATGGGGGAGGGGAGGATCTCACCTGTGATGATGGGGGAGGGGAGGATGTCACCTCTGATGATGGGGGAGGGGAGGATCTCACCTGTGATGATGGGGGAGGGGAGGATCTCACCTGTGATGATGGGGGGAGGGGAGGATCTCACCTGTGATGATGGGGGAGGGGAGGATCTCACCTCTGATGATGGGGGAGGGGAGGATGTCACCTCTGATGATGGGGGAGGGGAGGATGTCACCTCTGATGATGGGGGAGGGGAGGATCTCACCTGTGATGATGGGGGAGGGGAGGGTCTCACCTGTGATGATGGGGGAGGGGAGGATCTCACCTGTGATGATGGGGGAGGGGAGGATCTCACCTCTGATGATGGGGGGAGGGGAGGATCTCACCTGTGATGATGGGGGGAGGGGAGGATCTCACCTGTGATGATGGGGGAGGGGAGGATCTCACCTCTGATGATGGGGGAGGGGAGGATCTCACCTCTGATGATGGGGGAGGGGAGGATCTCACCTGTGATGATGGGGGAGGGGAGGATCTCACCTGTGATGATGGGGGAGGGGAGGATCTCACCTGTGATGATGGGGGAGGGGAGGGTCTCACCTGTGATGATGGGGGGAGGGGAGGATCTCACCTGTGATGATGGGGGAGGGGAGGATCTCACCTGTGATGATGGGGGGAGGGGAGGATCTCACCTGTGATGATGGGGGGAGGGGAGGATCTCACCTGTGATGATGGGGGAGGGGAGGATCTCACCTGTGATGATGGGGGGAGGGGAGGGTCTCACCTGTGATGATGGGGGGAGGGGAGGATCTCACCTGTGATGATGGGGGAGGGGAGGATCTCACCTGTGATGATGGGGGAGGGGAGGATGTCACCTGTGATGATGGGGGAGGGGAGGATGTCACCTGTGATGATGGGGGAGGGGAGGATCTCACCTGTGATGATGGGGGGAGGGGAGGATCTCACCTGTGATGATGGGGGAGGGGAGGATCTCACCTGTGATGATGGGGGAGGGGAGGATCTCACCTGTGATGATGGGGGAGGGGAGGATCTCACCTGTGATGATGGGGGAGGGGAGGATCTCACCTGTGATGATGGGGGAGGGGAGGATCTCACCTGTGATGATGGGGGAGGGGAGGATCTCACCTGTGATGATGGGGGAGGGGAGGATCTCACCTCTGATGATGGGGGGAGGGGAGGATCTCACCTGTGATGATGGGGGGAGGGGAGGATCTCACCTGTGATGATGGGGGGAGGGGAGGATCTCACCTGTGATGATGGGGGGAGGGGGGATCTCACCTGTGATGATGGGGGGAGGGGAGGATCTCACCTGTGATGATGGGGGAGGGGAGGATGTCACCTGTGATGATGGGGGAGGGGAGGGTCTCACCTGTAATGATGGGGGGAGGGGAGGATCTCACCTGTGATGATGGGGGAGGGGAGGATGTCACCTGTGATGATGGGGGGAGGGGAGGGTCTCACCTGTAATGATGGGGGGAGGGGAGGATCTCACCTGTAATGATGGGGGGAGGGGAGGATCTCACCTGTAATGATGGGGGGAGGGGAGGATCTCACCTGTAATGATGGGGGGAGGGGAGGATCTCACCTGTGATGATGGGGGAGGGGAGGATCTCACCTGTGATGATGGGGGGAGGGGAGGGTCTCACCTGTAATGATGGGGGGAGGGGAGGATGTCACCTGTGATGATGGGGGAGGGGAGGATCTCACCTGTGATGATGGGGGAGGGGAGGATCTCACCTGTGATGATGGGGGGAGGGGAGGATCTCACCTGTGATGATGGGGGGAGGGGAGGGTCTCACCTGTAATGATGGGGGGAGGGGAGGATGTCACCTGTGATGATGGGGGAGGGGAGGATCTCACCTGTGATGAAGGGGGGAGGGGAGGATCTCACCTGTGATGATGGGGGGAGGGGAGGATCTCACCTGTGATGATGGGGGGAGGGGAGGATCTCACCTGTGATGATGGGGAAGGGGAGGATCTCACCTGTGATGATGGGGGAGGGGAGGATCTCACCTGTGATGATGGGGAAGGGGAGGATCTCACCTGTGATGATGGGGGAGGGGAGGATCTCACCTGTGATGATGGGGGAGGGGAGGATCTCACCTGTGATGATGGGGGGAGGGGAGGATCTCACCTGTGATGATGGGGGAGGGGAGGATCTCACCTGTGATGATGGGGAAGGGGAGGATCTCACCTGTGATGATGGGGGAGGGGAGGATCTCACCTGTGATGATGGGGGAGGGGAGGATCTCACCTGTGATGATGGGGGAGGGGAGGATCTCACCTGTGATGATGGGGGGAGGGGAGGATCTCACCTGTGATGATGGGGGAGGGGAGGATCTCACCTGTGATGATGGGGGAGGGGAGGATCTCACCTGTGATGATGGGGGAGGGGAGGATCTCACCTGTGATGATGGGGGGAGGGGAGGATCTCACCTGTGATGATGGGGGAGGGGAGGATCTCACCTGTGATGATGGGGGAGGGGAGGATCTCACCTGTGATGATGGGGGAGGGGAGGGTCTCACCTGTGATGATGGGGGAGGGGAGGATCTCACCTGTGATGATGGGGGAGGGGAGGGTCTCACCTGTGAGGAGGAGGAGGACGGAGATGACGGCGGAGAAGAGAACGGTCCCGGTTGTCTCCATTCTAGAGCTCTTATGGCTCCGCCCATTCCGCTATAAGGGTGTGTCCGCCCCTCCCCGCCCATCGGACCACCCGGGGGCGGAGCATAGAGGAGAGCGAAGATCAATGAGACCCGCCCAGGGCGGAAGTCCCTCCCTCTTCCTGATAGTCTGCGCGAGTCCCCGATCACATGACATGCAATAACCCCGCCCTTTCCGCCGGATATCCGTATTTATAATAATATCACATGACATGCAATAACCCCGCCCTTTCCGCCGGATATCCGTATTTATAATAGACGCGTGTGATCCCCGCCCCTTTCCCGAGAACCACGCCCATAACGGAACTGTCCGCTGAGCTCCGCCTCCCCTCCCCTCCCCCTCGGTGATAAGTTCTGATCTTTAACCCTTTCCCACCCAGAACAATTCTCACATTTCTCTCCTACATGTAAGAAAATGACACAGAACCCCAAACATTATTATTATTATACATTAGACATGTTTTATTAGCAGAGACCCTGGAGAATACAATGGCGCTCGTTGTAACTTTTTAATCTCGCACGGTATTTGCACAGCAATTTTTCAAACGCGTTTTTTGGGGGGAAAAAACTGTTTTGTTGTTTAAAAAAAAAAAAAAACAAAACAGTAAAGTTAGCCCAATGTTTTTATATAATGTGAAAGATGAAGTTATGCCGAGTAAATAGATACCCAACATGTCACCCTTCTACATTGCACACGCTCGTGGAATGGCGCCAAACTTCGCTACTTAAAAATCCCCATAGGAGACGCTGGAAATGTTTTTACTGGTTACTTGTTGTGAGTGACAGAGGAAGTCTGGGATAGAATTATTGATCTCGCTCTACCGATCGCAGCGATACCTCACATGGGTGGATTGAACACCGTTTTCATATGTGGGCGGGACTTACGTATGCGTTCACTTCTGCGTGCGAGCTCACGGTCAGCGGCGCTTTAAAAAAAAAAATTTATTTTAATTATATTTTCTTTTTTTATTTTTACACTTTTTTGAAAAAAAACAAATGTGATGACTTTTATTTCTATTACAAGGAATGTAAACAGAATATGACAAGACAGGTCCTCTTTATAGTGAGATCTGGAGGCCGATAAGATCGATAAGATCAATAAGATCGATAAGACCGATAAGAGTGATAAGACCGATAAGATCAATAAGACCGATAAGATCGATAAGATCAATAAGATCGATAAGAGTGATAAGACCGATAAGACCGATAAGATCAATAAGACCGATAAGATCGATAAGAAGATCAATAAGACCGATAAGATCGATAAGATCAATAAGATCGATAAGACTGATAAGACCGATAAGATCGATAAGACCAAGAAGATCAATAAGACCGATAAGATCGATAAGAGTGATAAGACCGATAAGAAGATCAATAAGACCGATAAGATCGATAAGACCAAGAAGATCAATAAGACCGATAAGATCGATAAGATCAATAAGACCGATAAGATCAATAAGACCGATAAGATCAATAAGATCGATAAGACCGATAAGATCGATAAGATCGATAAGATCAATAAGATCGATAAGACCGATAAGATCGATAAGAAGATCAATAAGACCGATAAGATCAATAAGATCGATAAGACCGATAAGATCGATAAGATCAATAAGATCGATAAGACCGATAAGATCAATAAGATCGATAAGAAGATCAATAAGACCGATAAGATCGATAAGAAGATCAATAAGATCGATAAGACTTCACATCTCACCTCTCGTCTGGGAAGCCTGAAATTAAAAATAAAACGATCGCGGCTTCCCAGCCGAAGTGGCGCCATTTTTGTGAATGGAGAAGCCGGGTGTGATGTCATAACATGGCGCCCGGCCTCCGATGATCATAGAGACTCCGGTGACCATCTGATCCACCAGGAATCTCTATGATCTACATCCGGGGCCGGCGGATCCGCTCTCCGCTTCACCGATCGTACCGGGGAGTCTGTAGAGGCATGGAAGGGCGGCGGGGGGAGGGGGGGACGCCTCCCATAAGAACGATCAATCGGCAGAACAGCCACTATGATCGCTCCGATGGTGTACAGATTCACCGCCTGAAACCAGCAACTACACCCACCATTCACATCGCCCCGCCCAAAGTCCATGACGTCACATGACGGGGGGCGGGGAGTGGTTAAAGTGGAGCTCCACCCAAAAATAAAATTCCACTTATTGGATTCCTCCCCCCTCCCCCCTCCGGTGTCACATTTGTCACCTTTCAGGGGGGAGGGGGGAGCAGATATCTGTCTAATACAAGTATTTCCTCCCACTTCCTGCCATAGATACCCGCGGAGCTTGTGTGACCTACGCCACTTCCGCCACCTACCCCCTCCCCCGTCCTCCTCCCTCCTCCTCCTCCTCCCTCCTACCCCGTCCTCCTCCTCCGTCCTCCTCCTACCCCTCCTCCATCCTCCTCCTCCTCCCCCGTCCTCCTCCTCCTCCCCCGTCCTCCTCCATCCTCCTCCTCCTCCGTCCTCCTCCCTCCTCCTACCCCGTCCTCCTCCCTCCTCCTACCCCGTCCTCCTCCTCCGTCCTCCTCCTCCATCCTCCTCCTCCTCCTCCGTCCTCCTCCCCCATCCTCCTCCTCCCCCGTCCTCCTCCCTCCTCCTCCTCTGTCCTCCTCCCCCGTCCTCCTCCGTCCTCCTCCCCCTCCATCCTCCTCCTCCGTCCTCCTCCTCCCTCCTCCTACCCTGTCCTCCCCCTCCGTCCTCCTCCATCCTCCTCCTCCCCCTCCATCCTCCCCCTCCGTCCTCCTCCTCCCTCCTCCTACCCTGTCCTCCCCCTCCGTCCTCCTCCCCCATCCTCCTCCTCCCCCTCCTCCTACACCCTCCTCCCCCTCCATCCTCCCCCTCCGTCCTCCTCCTCCGTCCTCCTCCTCCCCCCTCCTCTCCCGTCCTCCTCCTCCCTCCTCCTACCCCCTCCTCCTCCTCCCCCGTCCTCCTCCTCCGTCCTCCTCCTACCCCCTCCTCCATCCTCCTCCTCCCCCGTCCTCCTCCCTCCTCCTCCTCTGTCCTCCTCCCCCGTCCTCCTCCGTCCTCCTCCCCCTCCATCCTCCTCCTCCGTCCTCCTCCTCCCTCCTCCTACCCTGTCCTCCCCCTCCGTCCTCCTCCATCCTCCTCCTCCCCCTCCATCCTCCCCCTCCGTCCTCCTCCCCCATCCTCCTCCTCCCCCTCCTCCTACACCCTCCTCCCCCTCCATCCTCCCCCTCCGTCCTCCTCCTCCGTCCTCCTCCTCCCCCCTCCTCTCCCGTCCTCCTCCTCCCTCCTCCTACCCCCTCCTCCTCCTCCCCCGTCCTCCTCCTCCGTCCTCCTCCTACCCCCTCCTCCATCCTCCTCCTCCCCCGTCCTCCTCCCTCCTCCTCCTCTGTCCTCCTCCCCCGTCCTCCTCCGTCCTCCTCCCCCTCCATCCTCCTCCTCCGTCCTCCTCCTCCCTCCTCCTACCCTGTCCTCCCCCTCCGTCCTCCTCCTCCATCCTCCTCCTCCCCCTCCATCCTCCCCCTCCGTCCTCCTCCTCCCTCCTCCTACCCTGTCCTCCCCCTCCTCCTCCTCCCCCATCCTCCTCCTCCCCCTCCTCCTACACCCTCCTCCCCCTCCATCCTCCCCCTCCGTCCTCCTCCTCCGTCCTCCTCCTCCCCCCTCCTCTCCCGTCCTCCTCCTCCCTCCTCCTACCCCCTCCTCCTCCTCCCCCGTCCTCCTCCTCCGTCCTCCTCCTACCCCCTCCTCCATCCTCCTCCTCCCCCGTCCTCCTCCCTCCTCCTCCTCTGTCCTCCTCCCCCGTCCTCCTCCGTCCTCCTCCCCCTCCATCCTCCTCCTCCGTCCTCCTCCTCCCTCCTCCTACCCTGTCCTCCCCCTCCGTCCTCCTCCTCCATCCTCCTCCTCCCCCTCCATCCTCCCCCTCCGTCCTCCTCCTCCCTCCTCCTACCCTGTCCTCCCCTCCGTCCTCCTCCCCCATCCTCCTCCTCCTCCCTCCTCCTACCCCCTCCTCCTCCTCCCCCATTCTCCTCACAGCCCCTCCCCCCACACACAGGCCCACCCCATACACAGCCCCACCCCCCACACACAGCCCCTCCCTCTACACACAGCCCCTCCCCCTACACACAGCTCCTCCCCCCATACACAGCCCCTCCCCCACACAGCCCCTCCCTCCACACATAGCCCCTTCCCCCACACAGCCCCTCCCCGCATATACAGCCCCTCCCCCATACACAGCCCCTCCCCCATACACAGCCCCTCCCCCTACACAACCCCACCCCCCACACAGTATACACAGCCCCTCCCCCCACACAGTATACACAGCCCCTCCCCCACACACTATACACTGACCGATCTCACTGAAGCCCCGCCCCCAGACAGTATACACAGACCGATCTCACTGAAGCCCCGCCCCCAGACAGTATACACAGACCAATCTCACTGAAGCCCCGCCCCCAGACAGTATACACTGACCAATCCCACTGAAGCCCCGCCCTCTGACAGTATACACTGACCGATCTCACTGAAGTCCCGCCTCCAGACAGTATACACTGACCGATCTCACTGAAGCCCCGCCCTCTGACAGTATACACTGATCGATCTCACTGAAGCCCACCCCCAGACAGTATACACTGATCGATCTCACTGAAGCCCCACCCCAGACAGTATACACTGATCGATCTCACTGAAGCCCCACCCCCAGACAGTATACACTGACCGATCTCACTGAAGCCCCGCCCCCAGACAGTATACACTGATCGATCTCACTGAAGCCCCGCCCTCTGACAGTATACACTGACCGATCTCACTGTAGCCCCGCCCCCAGACAGTATACACTGATCGGTCTCACTGAAGCCCCGCCCCCAGACAGTATACACTGACCGATCTCACTGAAGCCCCGCCCCCAGACAGTATACACTGACCAATCTCACTGAAGCCCCGCCCCCAGACAGTATACACTGATCGATCTCACTGAAGCCCCGCCCCCAGACTATACAGTGATCGATCTCACTGAAGCCCCGCCCCCAGACAGTATACACTGATCGATCTCACTGAAGCCCCGCCCCCAGACAGTATACACTGACCGATCTCACTGAAGCCCCGCCCCCAGACAGTATACACTGACCAATCTCACTGTAGCCCCGCCCCCAGACAGTATACGCTGATCGGTCTCACTGAAGCTCCGCCCCCAGACAGTATACACTGACCGATCTCACTGAAGCCCTGCCCCCAGACAGTATACACTGACCAATCTCACTGAAGCCCCGCCCCCAGACAGTATACACTGACCGATCTCACTGAAGCCCCGCCCTCTGACAGTATACACTGACCGATCTCACTGTAGCCCCGCCCCCAGACAGTATACACAGACCGATCTCACTGAAGCCCCGCCCTCTGACAGTATACACTGACCGATCTCACTGAAGCCCCACCCCCAGACAGTATACACTGACCGATCTCACTGTAGCCCTGCCCCCAGACAGTATACACTGATCGATCTCATTGAAGCCCCGCCCTCTGACAGTATACACTGACCGATCTCACTGAAGCCCCGCCCTCTGACAGTATACACTGATCAATCTCACTGAAGCCCCACCCCCAGACAGTATACACTGACCGATCTCACTGAAGCCCCGCCCCCAGACACTATACACTGATCGATCTCACTGAAGCCCCGCCCCCAGACAGTATACACTGACCGATCTCACTGAAGCCCCGCCCCCAGACAGTATACACTGACCAATCTCACTGAAGCCCCGCCCCCAGACAGTATACACTGATCAATCTCACTGAAGCCCCGCCCCCACCAGACAGTATACACTGACCGATCTCACTGAAGCCCCGCCCCCAGACAGTATACACTGACCGATTTCACTGAAGCCATGCCCCCAGACAGTATACACTGACCGATCTCACTGAAGCCCCGCCCCCAGACAGTATACACTGATCGATCTCACTGAAGCCCCGCCCCCAGACACTATACACTGATCGATCTCATTGAAGCCCCACCCCCAGACAGTATACACTGACCGATCTCACTGAAGCCCCGCCCTCAGACAGTATACACTGACCAATCTCACTGAAGCCCCGCCCCCAGACAGTATACACTGACCGATTTCACTGAAGCCCCGCCCCCAGACAGTATACACTGACCGATCTCTCTGAAGCCCCGCCCCCAGACAGTATACACTGACCGATCTCACTGAAGCCCCGCCCCCAGACTATACAGTGATCGATCTCACTGAAGCCCCGCCCCCAGACAGTATACACTGACCGATCTCACTGAAGCCCCGCCCCCAGACAGTATACACTGATCGATCTCACTGAAGCCCCGCCCCCAGACAGTATACACTGAACGATCTCACTGAAGCCCCGCCCCCAGACAGTATACACTGACCGATCTCACTGAAGCCCCGCCCCCAGACAGTATACACTGAACGATCTCACTGAAGCCCCGCCCCCAGACAGTATACACAGACCGATCTCACTGAAGCCCCGCCCCCAGACAGTATACACTGACCGATCTCACTGAAGCCCCGCCCCCAGACACTATACACTGATCGATCTCACTGAAGCCCCGCCCCCAGACAGTATACACTGACCGATCCCACTGAAGCCCCGCCCCCTGACAGTATACACTGACCGATCTCACTGAAGCCCCGCCCCCAGACAGTATACACTGACCGATCTCACTGAAGCCCCGCCCTCAGACAGTATACACTGATCGATCTCACTGAAGCCCCGCCCCCAGACAGTATACCCTGATCGATCTCACTGAAGCCCCGCCCCCAGACAGTATACACTGACCAATCTCACTGAAGCCCCGCCCCCAGACAGTATACACTGATCGATCTCACTGAAGCCCCGCCCCCAGACAGTATACACTGATCGATCTCACTGAAGCCCCGCCCCCAGACAGTATACACTGACCGATCTCACTGAAGCCCCGCCCTCTGACAGTATACACTGATCGATCTCACTGAAGCCCTGCCCCCAGACAGTATACACTGACCGATCTCACTGAAGCCCCGCCCCCAGACTATACACTGACTGATCTCTCTGAAGCCCCGCCCCCAGACAGTATACACTGACCGATCTCACTGAAGCCCCGCCCCCTGACAGTATACACTGACCAATCTCACTGAAGCCCCGCCCCCAGACAGTATACACTGACCGATCTCACTGAAGCCCCGCCCCCTGACAGTATACACTGACCAATCTCACTGAAGCCCCGCCCCCAGACAGTATACACTGACCGATCTCACTGAAGCCCCGCCCTCTGACAGTATACACTGATCGATCTCACTGAAGCCCCGCCCTCTGACAGTATACACTGACCGATCTCACTGAAGCCCCGCCCCCAGACACTATACACTGATCGATCTCACTAAAGCCCCTCCCCCAGACAGTATACACTGACCGATCTCACTAAAGCCCCGCCCCCAGACAGTATACACTGACCGATCTCACTGACGCCCCGCCCCCAGACAGTATACACTGATCGACCTCACTGTAGCCCCTCCCCCAGACACTATACACTGACCGATCTCACTGAAGCCCCGCCCCCAGACAGTATACACTGACCGCTCTCACTGTAGACCCTCCCCCAGACAGTATACACTGACCAATCTCACTGAAGCCCCGCCCCCAGACAGTATACACTGACCGATCTCACTGAAGCCCCGCCCCCAGACAGTATACACTGACCAATCTCACTGAAGCCCCACCCCCAGACAGTATACACTGACCGATCTCACTGAAGCCCCGCCCCCAGACAGTATACACTGACCGATCTCACTGAAGCCCCGCCCCCAGACTATACACTGACCAATCTCACTGAAGCCCCGCCCCCAGACAGTATACACTGACCGATCTCACTGAAGCCCCGCCCACAGACAGTATACACAGACCGATCTCTCTGAAGCCCCGCCCCCAGACAGTATACACTGATCGATCTCACTGAAGCCCCGCCCCCAGACAGTAAACAGTGATCGATCTCACTGAAGCCCCGCCCCCAGACAGTATACACTGACCGATCTCACTGAAGCCCCGCCCCCAGACAGTATACACTGACCGATCCCACTGAAGCCCCGCCCCCAGACAGTATACACTGATCGATCTCACTGAAGCCCTGCCCCCAGACAGTATACACTGACCAATCTCACTGAAGCCCCGCCCCCAGACAGTATACACTGATCGATCTCACTGAAGCCCCGCCCCCAGACAGTATACACTGACCGATCTCACTGACGCCCCGCCCCCAGACAGTATACACTAACCGATCTCACTGAAGCCCCGCCCCCAGACAGTATACACTGATCGATCTCACTGAAGCCCCGCCCCCAGACAGTATACACTGATCGATCTCACTGAAGCCCCACCCCCAGACAGTATACACTGATCGATCTCACTGAAGCCCCGCCCCCAGACAGTATACACTGATCGATCTCTCTGAAGCCCCGCCCCCAGACAGTATACACTGACCGATCTCACTGAAGCCCCGCCCCCAGACAGTATACACTGACCGATCTCACTGAAGCCCCGCCCCCAGACAGTATACACTGACCGATCTCACTGAAGCCCCGCCCCCAGACAGTATACACTGACCGATCTCACTGAAGCCCCACCCCGAGACAGTATACACTGATCGATCTCACTGAAGCCCCGCCCCCAGACTATACAGTGATCGATCTCACTGAAGCCCCGCCCCCAGACAGTATACACAGACCGATCTCACTGAAGCCCCGCCCCCAGACAGTATACACTGATCGATCTCACTGAAGCCCCGCCCCCAGACTATACAGTGATCGATCTCACTGAAGCCCCGCCCCCAGACAGTATACACTGACCGATCTCACTGAAGCCCCGCCCCCAGACAGTATACACTGATCGATCTCACTGAAGCCCCGCCCCCAGACGATACAGTGACCGATCTCACTGAAGCCCCGCCCCCAGACACTATACACAGACCGATCTCACTGAAGCCCCGCCCCCAGACAGTATACACTGATCGATCTCACTGAAGCCCCGCCCCCAGACAGTATACACTGATCGATCTCACTGAAGCCCCGCCCCCAGACTATACAGTGATCGATCTCACTGAAGCCCCGCCCCCAGACAGTATACACTGATCGATCTCACTGAAGCCCCGCCCCCAGACAGTATACACTGACCGATCCCACTGAAGCCCCGCCCCCAGACAGTATACACAGACCGATCTCACTGAAGCCCCGCCCCCAGACAGTATACACTGATCGATCTCACTGAAGCTCCGCCCCTAGACAGTATACACTGATCGATCTCACTGAAGCCCCGCCCCCAGACGATACAGTGACCGATCTCACTGAAGCCCCGCCCCCAGACAGTATACACTGACCGATCTCACTGAAGCCCCGCCCCCAGACAGTATACACTGATCGATCTCACTGAAGCCCCGCCCCCAGACTATACAGTGATCGATCTCACTGAAGCCCCGCCCCCAGACAGTATACACTGATCGATCTCACTGAAGCCCCGCCCCCAGACAGTATACACTGACCGATCCCACTGAAGCCCCGCCCCCAGACAGAATACACAGACCGATCTCACTGAAGCCCCGCCCCCAGACAGTATACACTGATCGATCTCACTGAAGCTCCGCCCCTAGACAGTATACACTGACCGATCTCACTGAAGCCCCGCCCCCAGACAGTATACACTGACCGATCTCACTGAAGCCCCGCCCCCAGACAGTATACACTGATCGATCTCACTGAAGCCCCGCCCCAAGACAGTATACACTGACCGATCTCACTGAAGCCCCGCCCCCAGACAGTATACACTGATCGATCTCACTGAAGCCCCGCCCTCAGACAGTATACACTAACCGATCTCACTGAAGCCCCGCCCCCAGACAGTATACACTGATCGATCTCACTGAAGCCCCGCCCCCAGACAGTATACACTGACCGATCTCACTGAAGCCCCGCCCCCTGACAGTATACACTGACCGATCTCACTGAAGCCCCGCCCTCAGACAGTATACACTGATCGATCTCACTGAAGCCCCGCCCCCTGACAGCATACAGTGATCAATCTCACTGAAGCTCCGCCCCTAGACAGTATACACTGACCGTTCTCACTGAAGCCCCGCCCCCAGACAGTATACACTGACCGATCTCACTGAAGCCCCGCCCCCAGACAGTATACACTGATCGATCTCACTGAAGCCCCGCCCCCAGACAGTATACACTGATCGATCTCACTGAAGCCCCGCCCCCAGACAGCATACAGTGATCAATCTCACTGAAGCTCCGCCCCTAGACAGTATACACTGACCGTTCTCACTGAAGCCCCGCCCCCAGACAGTATACACTGACCGATCTCACTGAAGCCCCGCCCCCAGACAGTATACACTGATCGATCTCACTGAAGCCCCGCCCCCAGACAGTATACACTGATCGATCTCACTGAAGCCCCGCCCCAAGACAGTATACACTGACCGATCTCCCTGAAGCCCCGCCCCCAGACAGTATACACTGATCGATCTCACTGAAGCCCCGCCCCAAGACAGTATACACTAACCGATCTCACTGAAGCCCCGCCCCCAGACAGTATACACTGATCGATCTCACTGAAGCCCCGCCCCAAGACAGTATACACTAACCGATCTCACTGAAGCCCCGCCCCCAGACAGTATACACTGACCGATCTCACTGAAGCCCCACCCCCAGACAGTATACACTGATCGATCTCACTGAAGCCCCGCCCCCAGACAGTATACACTGATCGATCTCACTGAAGCCCCGCCCCCAGACAGTATACACTGACCAATCTCCCTGAAGCCCCGCCCCCAGACAGTATACACTGATCGATCTCACTGAAGCCCCGTCCCCAAGACAGTATACACTGACCGATCTCACTGAAGCCCCGCCCCCAGACAGTATACACTGACCGATCTCACTGAAGCCCCTCCCCCAGACAGTATACACAGATCGATCTCACTGAAGCCCACCCCCAGACAGTATACACTGACCGATCTCACTGAAGCCCCGCCCCCAGACAGTATACACTGATCGATCTCACTGAAGCCCCGCCCCCAGACAGTATACACTGACCAATCTCACTGAAGCCCCGCCCCCTGACAGTATACACTGATCAATCTCACTGAAGCCCCGCCCCGAGACAGTATACACTGACCGATCTCACTGAAGCCCCACCCCGAGACAGTATACACTGACCGATCTCACTGAAGCCCCGCCCCCAGACAGTATACACTGACCGATCTCACTTAAGCCCCGCCCCCAGACTATACAGTGATCGATCTCACTGAAGCCCCGCCCCCAGACAGTATACACTGACCGATTTCACTGAAGCCCCGCCCCCAGACAGTATACACTGATCGATCTCACTGAAGCCCCACCCCGAGACAGTATACACAGACCGATCTCACTGAAGCCCCGCCTCCAGACAGTATACACTGACCGATCTCACTGAAGCCCCGCCCCCAGACAGTATACACTGATCGATCTCACTGAAGCCCCGCCTCCAGACAGTATACACTGACCGATCTCACTGAAGCCCCACCCCGAGACAGTATACACAGACCGATCTCACTGAAGCCCCGCCTCCAGACAGTATACACTGACCGATCTCACTGAAGCCCCGCCCCCAGACAGTATACACTGATCGATCTCACTGAAGCCCCGCCTCCAGACAGTATACACTGACCGATCTCAC
This sequence comes from Lithobates clamitans, assembly GCA_037952925.1. Classification (NCBI taxonomy): domain Eukaryota; kingdom Metazoa; phylum Chordata; class Amphibia; order Anura; family Ranidae; genus Lithobates; species Lithobates clamitans. The sequence goes on along the minus strand of JBBGZY010003876.1, from coordinate 20,406 downwards.
TGAAGCCCCGCCCCCAGACTATACAGTGATCGATCTCACTGAAGCCCCGCCCCCAGACAGTATACACTGACCGATTTCACTGAAGCCCCGCCCCCAGACAGTATACACTGACCGATTTCACTGAAGCCCCGCCCCTAGACAGTATACACTGACCAATCTCACTGAAGCCCCGCCCCCAGACAGTATACACTGATCGATCTCACTGAAGCCCCGCCCACAGACAGTATACACTGATCGATCTCACTGAAGCCCCGCCCCCAGACTATACAGTGATCGATCTCACTGAAGCCCCGCCCCCAGACAGTATACACTGATCGATCTCACTGAAGCCCCGCCCCCAGACAGTATACACTGATCGATCTCACTAAAGCCCCGCCCCCAGACAGTATAAACTGACCGATCTCACTGAAGCCCCGCCCCCAGACACTATACACTGACCGATCTCACTGAAGCCCCGCCCCCAGACACTATACACTGACCGATCTCACTGAAGCCCCACCCCCAGACAGTATACACTGATCGATCTCACTGAAGCCCCGCCCTCAGACAGTATACACTGATCGATCTCACTGAAGCCCCGCCCCCAGACAGCATACACTGATAGATCTCACTGAAGCCCCGCCCCAGACAGTATACACAGACCGATCTCACTGAAGCCCCGCCCCCAGACAGCATACAGTGATCAATCTCACTGAAGCCCCGCCCCCAGACAGTATACACTGACCGATCTCACTGAAGCCCCGCCCCCAGACAGTATACACTGACCGACCTCACTGTAGCCCCTCCCCCAGACAGTATACACTGACCGATCTCACTGAAGCCCCGCCCCCAGACAGTATACACTGACCGATCCCACTGAAGCCCCGCCCCCAGACAGTATACACTGACCGATCTCACTGAAGCCCCGCCCCCAGACAGTATACACTGACCGATCTCACTGAAGCCCCGCCCCCAGACAGTATACACTGATCAATCTCACTGAAGCCCCGCCCCGAGACAGTATACACTGACCGATCTCACTGAAGCCCCGCCCCCAGACAGTATACACTGACCGATCTCACTGAAGCCCCGCCCCCAGACTGTATACACTGACCGATCTCACTGAAGCCCCGCCCCCAGACAGTATACACTGATCGATCTCACTGAAGCCCCGCCCCCAGACTATACACTGACCACTCTCACTGAAGCCCCGCCCTCAGACAGTATACACTGATCGATCTCACTGAAGCCCCGCCCCCAGACAGTATACACTGACCGATCTCTCTGAAGCCCCGCCCCCAGACAGTATACACTGATCGATCTCACTGAAGCCCCGCCCCAAGACAGTATACACTGATCGATCTCACTGAAGCCCCACCCCCAGACACTATACACTGACCGATCTCACTGAAGCCCCGCCTCCAGACAGTATACACTGACCAATCTCACTGAAGCCCCGCCCCCAGACAGTATACACTGACCGATCTCTCTGAAGCCCCGCCCCCAGACAGTATACACTGACCGATCTCTCTGAAGCCCCGCCCCAAGACAGTATACACTGACCGATCTCACTGAAGCCCCGCCCCCAGACAGTATACACTGACCGATCTCACTGAAGCCCCGCCCCCAGACAGTATACACTGACCAATCTCACTGAAGCCCCGCCCCCAGACAGTATACACTGATCGACCTCACTGTAGCCCCTCCCCCAGACAGTATACACTGACCGATCTCACTGAAGCCCCGCCCCCAGACAGTATACACTGACCAATCTCACTGAAGCCCCGCCCCCTGACAGTATACACTGATCGATCTCACTGAAGCCCCGCCTCCAGACAGTATACACTGACCGATCTCACTGAAGCCCCACCCCGAGACAGTATACACTGACCGATCTCACTGAAGCCCCGCCCCCAGACAGTATACACTGACCGATCTCACTGAAGCCCCGCCCCCAGACACTATACACTGACCGATCTCACTGAAGCCCCACCCCGAGACAGTATACACTGACCGATCTCACTGAAGCCCCGCCCCCAGACAGTATACACTGATCGATCTCACTGAAGCCCCGCCCCCAGACAGTATACACTGATTGATCTCACTGAAGCCCCGCCCCCAGACAGTATACACTGATTGATCTCACTGAAGCCCCGCCCCCAGACACTATACACTGACCGATCCCACTGAAGCCCCACCCCGAGACAGTATACACTGACCAATCTCACTGAAGCCCCGCCCCCAGACAGTATACACTGACCGATCTCTCTGAAGCCCCGCCCCCAGACAGTATACACTGACCGATCTCTCTGAAGCCCCGCCCCAAGACAGTATACACTGACCGATCTCACTGAAGCCCCGCCCCCAGACAGTATACACTGACCGATCTCACTGAAGCCCCGCCCCCAGACAGTATACACTGACCAATCTCACTGAAGCCCCGCCCCCAGACAGTATACACTGATCGACCTCACTGTAGCCCCTCCCCCAGACAGTATACACTGACCGATCTCACTGAAGCCCCGCCCCCAGACAGTATACACTGACCAATCTCACTGAAGCCCCGCCCCCTGACAGTATACACTGATCGATCTCACTGAAGCCCCGCCTCCAGACAGTATACACTGACCGATCTCACTGAAGCCCCACCCCGAGACAGTATACACTGACCGATCTCACTGAAGCCCCGCCCCCAGACAGTATACACTGACCGATCTCACTGAAGCCCCGCCCCCAGACACTATACACTGACCGATCTCACTGAAGCCCCACCCCGAGACAGTATACACTGACCGATCTCACTGAAGCCCCGCCCCCAGACAGTATACACTGATCGATCTCACTGAAGCCCCGCCCCCAGACAGTATACACTGATTGATCTCACTGAAGCCCCGCCTCCAGACAGTATACACTGACCGATCTCACTGAAGCCCCGCCCCCAGACTATACAGTGATCGATCTCACTGAAGCCCCGCCCCCAGACAGTATACACTGACCGATTTCACTGAAGCCCCGCCCCCAGACAGTATACACTGACCGATTTCACTGAAGCCCCGCCCCTAGACAGTATACACTGACCAATCTCACTGAAGCCCCGCCCCCAGACAGTATACACTGATCGATCTCACTGAAGCCCCGCCCCCAGACTATACAGTGATCGATCTCACTGAAGCCCCGCCCCCAGACAGTATACACTGATCGATCTCACTGAAGCCCCGCCCCCAGACAGTATACACTGATCGATCTCACTAAAGCCCCGCCCCCAGACAGTATACACTGACCGATCTCACTGAAGCCCCGCCCCCAGACACTATACACTGACCGATCTCACTGAAGCCCCGCCCCCAGACACTATACACTGACCGATCTCACTGAAGCCCCACCCCCAGACAGTATACACTGATCGATCTCACTGAAGCCCCGCCCCCAGACAGTATACACTGATCGATCTCACTGAAGCCCCGCCCCCAGACAGCATACACTGATAGATCTCACTGAAGCCCCGCCCCAGACAGTATACACAGACCGATCTCACTGAAGCCCCGCCCCCAGACAGCATACAGTGATCAATGTCACTGAAGCCCCGCCCCCAGACAGTATACACTGACCGATCTCACTGAAGCCCCGCCCCCAGACAGTATACACTGACCAATCTCACTGAAGCCCCGCCCCCAGACAGTATACACTGACCGACCTCACTGTAGCCCCTCCCCCAGACAGTATACACAGACCGATCTCACTGAAGCCCCGCCCCCAGACAGTATACACTGACCGATCCCACTGAAGCCCCGCCCCCAGACAGTATACACTGACCGATCTCACTGAAGCCCCGCCCCCAGACAGTATACACTGACCGATCTCACTGAAGCCCCGCCCCCAGACAGTATACACTGACCAATCTCACTGAAGCCCCGCCCCCAGACAGTATACACTGATCGATCTCACTGAAGCCCCGCCTCCAGACAGTATACACTGACCGATCTCACTGAAGCCCCGCCCCCAGACTATACAGTGATCGATCTCACTGAAGCCCCGCCCCCAGACAGTATACACTGACCAATCTCTCTGAAGCCCCGCCCCCAGACAGTATACACTGATCGATCTCACTGAAGCCCCGCCCCCAGACTATACACTGACCAATCTCACTGAAGCCCCGCCCCCAGACTATACACTGATCGATCTCACTGAAGCCCCGCCCCCAGACAGTATACACTGACCGATCTCACTGAAGCCCCGCCCCCAGACAGTATACACTGACCAATCTCACTGAAGCCCCGCCCCCAGACTATACACTGATCGATCTCACTGAAGCCCCGCCCCCAGACAGTATACACTGACCAATCTCACTGAAGCCCCGCCCCCAGACTATACACTGATCGATCTCACTGAAGCCCCGCCCCCAGACAGTATACACTGACCGATCTCACTGAAGCCCCGCCCCCAGACAGTATACACTGACCGATCTCACTGAAGCCCCGCCCCCAGACAGTATACACTGACCGATCTCACTGAAGCCCCGCCCCCAGACAGTATACACTGACCGATCTCACTGAAGCCCCGCCCCCAGACAGTATACACTGACCGATCTCACTGAAGCCCCACCCCCAGACACTATACACTGATCGATCTCACTGAAGCCCCGCCCCCAGACAGTATACACTGATCGACCTCACTGTAGCCCCTCCCCCAGACAGTATACACTGACCAATCTCACTGAAGCCCCGCCCCGAGACAGTATACACAGACCGATCTCACTGAAGCCCCGCCTCCAGACAGTATACACTGACCGATCTCACTGAAGCCCCGCCCCCAGACAGTATACACTGACCGATCTCACTGAAGCCCCACCCCCAGACAGTATACACTGACCAATCTCACTGAAGCCCCGCCCACAGACAGTATACACTGATCGATCTCACTGAAGCCCCGCCCCCAGACTATACAGTGATCGATCTCACTGAAGCCCCGCCCCCAGACAGTATACACTGACCAATTTCACTGAAGCCCCGCCCCTAGACAGTATACACTGACCAATCTCACTGAAGCCCTGCCCCCAGACAGTATATACTGACCAATCTCACTGAAGCCCCGCCCCCAGACAGTATACACTGACCGATTTCACTGAAGCCCCACCCCCAGACAGTATACACTGACCGATCTCACTGTAGCCCCACCCCTAGACAGTATACACTGACCGATCTCACTGTAGCCCCGCCCCCAGACACTATACACTGACCGATCTCACTGAAGCCCCGCCCCCAGACAGTATACACTGACCGATCTCACTGAAGCCCCGCCCCCTGACAGTATACACTGACCGATCTCACTGAAGCCCCGCCCCCAGACAGTATACACTGACCGATCTCACTGAAGCCCCGCCCCCAGACAATATACACTGACCGATCTCACTGAAGCCCCGCCCCCAGACAGTATACACTGACCGATCTCACTGAAGCCCCACCCCCAGACAGTATACACTGATCGATCTCACTGAAGCCCCACCCCCAGACAGTATACACTGACCGATCTCACTGAAGCCCCACCCCCAGACAGTATACACTGATCGATCTCACTGAAGCCCCGCCCCCAGACAGTATACACTGACCGATCTCACTGAAGCCCCGCCCCCAGACAGTATACACTGACCGATCTCACTGTAGCCCCGCCCCCAGACAGTATACACTGATCGATCTCACTGAAGCCCCGCCCCCAGACTATACAGTGATTGATCTCACTGAAGCCCCGCCCCCAGACAGTATACACTGACCGATCTCACTGAAGCCCCACCCCCAGACAGTATACACTGACCGATCTCACTGAAGCCCCGCCCCCAGACAGTATACACTGATCGATCTCACTGAAGCCCCGCCCCCAGACTATACAGTGATCGATCTCACTGAAGCCCCGCCCCCAGACAGTATACACTGACCGATCTCACTGAAGCCCCGCCCTCAGACAGTATACACTGATCGATCTCACTGAAGCCCCGCCCCCAGACACTATACACTGACCGATCTCACTGAAGCCCCGCCCCCAGACAGTATACACTGACCGATCTCACTGAAGCCCCACCCCCAGACAGTATACACTGACCGATCTCACTGAAGCCCCGCCCCCAGACAGTATACACTGACCGATCTCACTGAAGCCCCGCCCTCAGACAGTATACACTGATCGATCTCACTGAAGCCCCGCCCCCAGACACTATACACTGACCGATCTCACTGAAGCCCCGCCCCCAGACAGTATACACTGACCAATCTCACTGAAGCCCCGCCCCCTGACAATATACACTGACCAATCTCACTGAAGCCCCGCCCCCAGACAGTATACACTGACCGATCTCACTGAAGCCCCGCCCCCAGACAGTATACACTGACCAATCTCACTGAAGCCCCGCCCCCTGACAGTATACACTGACCAATCTCACTGAAGCCCCGCCCCCAGACAGTATAAACTGACCAATCTCACTGAAGCCCCGCCCCCAGACAGTATACACTGATCGATCTCACTGAAGCCCCACCCCCAGACAGTATACACTGACCGATCTCACTGAAGCCCCGCCCCCAGACAGTATACACTGACCGATCTCACTGTAGCCCCGCCCCCAGACAGTATACACTGATCGATCTCACTGAAGCCCCGCCCCCAGACTATACAGTGATCGATCTCACTGAAGCCCCGCCCCCAGACAGTATACACTGACCGATCTCACTGAAGCCCCGCCCCCAGACAGTATACACTGACCGATCTCACTGAAGCCCCGCCCCCAGACAGTATACACTGATCGATCTCACTGAAGCCCCACCCCCAGACAGTATACACTGACCGATCTCACTGAAGCCCCGCCCCCAGACAGTATACACTGACCGATCTCACTGAAGCCCCGCCCCCAGACAGTATACACTGATCGATCTCACTGAAGCCCCGCCCCCAGACACTATACACTGACCGATCTCACTGAAGCCCCGCCCCCAGACAGTATACACTGACCAATCTCACTGTAGCCCCTCCCCCGACAGTATACACTGACCAATCTCACTGAAGCCCCGCCCCCTGACAGTATACACTGACCGATCTCACTGAAGCCCCGCCCCCAGACAGTATACACTGACCAATCTCACTGAAGCCCCGCCCCCAGACAGTATACACTGACCGATCTCACTGAAGCCCCGCCCCCAGACAGTATACACTGATCGATCTCACTGAAGTCCTCCTTCAGACAGTATACACTGACCGCTCTCACTGAAGCCCCGCCCCCAGACTATACAGTGATCGATCTCACTGAAGCCCCACCCCCAGACAGTATACACTGATCGATCTCATTGAAGCCCCGCCCCCAGACAGTATACACTGACCGATCTCACTGAAGCCCCGCCCCCAGACAGTATACACTGATCGATCTCACTGACGCTCCTCCTTCAGACAGTATACACTGACCGATATCACTGAAGCTCCTCCTCCAGACACCCACATGACTCACACAAGAAGGAAACAGACGCAGATTTGTCAGAATCAGTGTTATTGTCAAATACAAAAATGTACAATATGTGCAAAATTCATCAAACGTCTCCAGAACTGCGCCCTCCGGGGCTCTGCTACAGGGGGCGCCATTGTTATCTCCACCCAGGACTCTGGCCACGCCCCTGGCAGCGACTGTTAGTAGAGGGAGAAGAGACGTCACCTATACTGTGCAGTTAGTAACTGACCCTCCCAATCAGAGGGGTGCAGCCTGACAAATACATACATAGAGATATATACACCCAGCACTTCCTGCCACACCCGCTGGCCTCCCAGCACACAGACCCTGTGCTCCATGAGCCGCCCTCGCCCTGCTCAGGTCACCGAGTCTTTCTTCTTCTTCCGGAAGGGAGATTTCAGGCGCCTCCACACCGAAGTCTTGGGTTTCAGTTTGCGTTCATTGGCCAGCGCCGCCTCCCGCTCCTTCCTGCGGATCTCCCTCACCAACGCATGGAAAACATCATCAATGTAGTAACGGAACGCCGCTGACGTCTCGAAGAACAGACAGCTGAATTCCCGAGCCAGGGACACGCCTTCCTCCTTCGACACCTGGAAATGCAACAAACATGTGACTATAACTTATGTATAACCTGACTGAGTTCTCTGAGGACTCTTGGGTGAACCCATACAATCCAGGTAATTTTTTCACATTAATAGTGGTCTGTATATATAAAATGAGTTCTCTGAGGACTCTCGGATGAACCCATCCAGTCCTGGTGATTTATTCACAATAGTGGTCTGTATATAGCCTAAGTTCTCTGAGGACTCTTGGGTGAACCCATCCAGTCCTGGTGATTTATTCACATTAATAGTGGTCTGTATATAACCTACGTTCTCTGAGGACTCTCGGGTGAACCCATCCAGTCCTGCTGATTTATTCACATTAATAGTGGTCTGTATATAACTTAAGTTCTCTGAGGACTCTCGGGTGAAGCCATCCAGTCCTGGTGATTTATTCACATTAATAGTGGTCTGTATATAACTTAAGTTCTCTGAGGACTCTCGGGTGAAGCCATCCAGTCCTGGTGATTTATTCACATTAATAGTGGTCTGTATATAACTTAAGTTCTCTGAGGACTCTCGGGTGAACCCATCCAGTCCTGGTGATTTATTCACATTAATAGTGGTCTGTATATAACCTGAGTTCTCTGAGGACTCTCGGGTGAACCCATCCAGTCCTAGTGATTTATTCACATTAATAGTGGTCTGTATATAACCTAAGTTCTCTGAGAACTCGGGTGAAGCCATCCAGTCCTGGTGATTTATTCACATTAATAGTGGTCTGTATATAACCTGAGCTCTCTGAGGACTCTCGGGTGAACCCATCCAGTCCTGCTGATTTATTCACATTAATAGTGGTCTGTATATAACCTGACTGAGTTCTCTGAGGACTCTCGGGTGAACCCATCCAGTCCTGCTGATTTATTCACATTAATAGTGGTCTGTATATAACCTGACTGAGTTCTCTGAGGACTCTCGGGTGAACCCATCCAGTCCTGCTGATTTATTCACATTAATAGTGGTCTGTATATAACCTGACTGAGTTCTCTGAGGACTCTCGGGTGAAGCCATCCAGTCCTGGTGATTTATTCACATTAATAGTGGTCTGTATATAACCTGAGCTCTCTGAGGACTCTCGGGTGAACCCATCCAGTCCTGGTGATTTATTCACATTAATAGTGGTCTGTATATAACCTGAGCTCTCTGAGGACTCTCGGGTGAACCCATCCAGCCCTGGTGATTTATTCACATTAATAGTGGTCTGTATATAACCTGACTGAGTTCTCTGAGGACTCTCGGGTGAACCCATCCAGCCCTGGTGATTTATTCACATGAGATTTGTCCAGTCTTTTTGTCAGCTCCATTCAGTATATGGATATTATTATTATATCCCTCTTCCTCCTTCATATCAATTGGGGAGAAGAATGTATTTCATGCAGTTTCCTTCTTGTCACGTGACCACCCCTCCCCCACATCAGTTTTATGTTCTCGCCTTTTTACTATTAATAATTTGCTCTCTCCTCCGCCATGTGTTTCTCAAAATCTATTGTAGCCAATCCAAAGAAAGGGAAGGCTGCTCCAGGCGTTTGTAATCCGATGGATCGTCCCGCCTCAACACTGTACACATAGGAGATTTTTATCACACAAATACAACTTTCTTTTGGTGGATTTAATCACAAAAAAAACAAAAGGCCGAAAATTTTGAAAAAAAAAAAACAAAAACAAAAAAACCTGTTTCATAGTTTGTTATAAAATTTTGAAAAACAGGTAATTTTTCTCCTTCCTTGAAGGGCACTGATAAGGCGGCACTAATGAGGCAGCACTGATAGATGGCACTGATAAGGCGGCACTAATGAGGCAGCACTGATAGATGGCACTGATAAGGCGGCACTAATGAGGCAGCACTGATAGATGGCACTGATAAGGCGGCACTAATGAGGCAGCACTGATAGATGGCACTGATAAGGCGGCACTAATGAGGCAGCACTGATAGATGGCACTGATAAGGCGGCACTAATGAGGCAGCACTGATAGATGGCACTGATAAGGCGGCACTAATGAGGCAGCACTGATAGATGGCACTGATAAGGTGGCACTAATGAGGCAGCACTGATAGATGGCACTGGTGGGCACTGATAAGGTGGCACTGAGGCAGCACTGATATGTGGCACTGGTAAATGGTACTGGTGGGCACTGATAAGGTGGCACTAATAGATGGCACTGGTGGGCACTGATAAGGCGGCACTGATAGATGGCACTGGTGGGCACTGATAAGGTGGCACTGATATGTGGCACTGGTAAATGGTACTGGTGGGCACTGATAGGTGGCACTAGTAAGTGGTACTGGTGGGCACTGATGAGGCAGCACTGATAGGTGGCACTGGTAGGTGGTACTGGTAGGTGGGCACTGATGAGGCAGCACTGATAGGTGGCACTGGTAGGTGGGCACTGATGAGGCAGCACTGATAGGTGGCACTGGTAGGTGGTACTGGTGGGCACTGATGGGTGGCACTGGTAGGTGGTACTGGTGGGCACTGATGAGGCGGCACTGATGAGGCAGCACTGATAGGTGGCACTGGTGGGCACTGATGAGGTGGTACTGGTGGGCACTGATGAGGCAGCACTGATGAGGCGGCACTGATAGGTGGTACTGGTGGGCACTGATGAGGTGGTACTGGTGGGCACTGATGAGGCAGCACTGATGAGGCGGCACTGATAGGTGGTACTGGTGGGCACTGATGAGGTGGCACTGATGAGGCAGCACTGATGAGGTGGCACTGGTGGGCACTGATGAGGTGGCACTGGTAGGTGGTACTGGTGGGCACTGATGAGGCGGCACTGATAGGTGGTACTGGTGGGCACTGATGAGGTGGTACTGGTGGGCACTGATGAGGCAGCACTGATAGGTGGTACTGGTGGGCACTGATGAGGCGGCACTGATGAGGCAGCACTGATAGATGGCACTGATAAGGCGGCACTAATGAGGCAGCACTGATAGATGGCACTGATAAGGCGGCACTAATGAGGCAGCACTGATAGATGGCACTGATAAGGCGGCACTAATAAGGCAGCACTGATAGATGGCACTGATAAGGCGGCACTAATGAGGCAGCACTGATAGATGGCACTGATAAGGCGGCACTAATGAGGCAGCACTGATAGATGGCACTGATAAGGCGGCACTAATGAGGCAGCACTGATAGATGGCACTGATAAGGCGGCACTAATGAGGCAGCACTGATAGATGGCACTGATAAGGCGGCACTAATGAGGCAGCACTGATAGATGGCACTGGTGGGCACTGATAAGGTGGCACTGAGGCAGCACTGATATGTGGCACTGGTAAATGGTACTGGTGGGCACTGATAAGGTGGCACTAATAGATGGCACTGGTGGGCACTGATAAGGCGGCACTGATAGATGGCACTGGTGGGCACTGATAAGGTGGCACTGATATGTGGCACTGGTAAATGGTACTGGTGGGCACTGATAGGTGGCACTAGTAAGTGGTACTGGTGGGCACTGATGAGGCAGCACTGATAGGTGGCACTGATAGGTGGCACTGGTAGGTGGTACTGGTAGGTGGGCACTGATGAGGCAGCACTGATAGGTGGCACTGGTAGGTGGTACTGGTGGGCACTGATGGCTGGCACTGGTAGGTGGTACTGGTGGGCACTGATGAGGCGGCACTGATGAGGCAGCACTGATAGGTGGCACTGGTGGGCACTGATGAGGTGGTACTGGTGGGCACTGATGAGGCAGCACTGATGAGGCGGCACTGATAGGTGGTACTGGTGGGCACTGATGAGGCAGCACTGGTAGGTGGTACTGGTGGGCACTGATGAGGTGGCACTGATGAGGCAGCACTGATGAGGTGGCACTGGTGGGCACTGATGAGGTGGCACTGGTAGGTGGTACTGGTGGGCACTGATGAGACGGCACTGATAGGTGGTACTGGTGGGCACTGATGAGGTGGTACTGGTGGGCACTGATGAGGCAGCACTGATAGGTGGTACTGGTGGGCACTGATGAGGCGGCACTGATGAGGCAGCACTGATAGGTGGTACTGGTGGGCACTGATGAGGTGGTACTGGTGGGCACTGATGAGGCAGCACTGATGAGGCGGCACTGATAGGTGGTACTGGTGGGCACTGATGAGGCGGCACTGATGAGGCAGCACTGATAGGTGGTACTGGTGGGCACTGATGAGGCTAATTGGTTTTTCTTCCCCTTGTGGTCAGCGTGAGGAGAAAAAAAGCCAATTACGATCTTCTGTTTAAATCACATGATCAGCTGTCATTGGCTGACAGCTGATCACTTGGTAAGGGGCGAGATCGGCGACTAGCCGTGTCTCATCACAGAGCGAACCGCGCATGCCCCAATCTCGGGAGGACATACATGGCCCCTCCTCCCGGCAATTAAGGCCTTTGTGTTGTAGCCGTCTTTTAGCTATACTGCGGCGGGGGTGTTAACCTTCATCTGTCATGTGATGAGTTATGACACCGCCCATTGGATGGTTTGGCAGTATGGTGGAGAGCACAACCAACCGGTTACATTTCCGGACTTGATTACAAATAAAAGGAATGTCCCAAACGACACGACAGGGACAGAACGATTGGTATCAATCATTTCCTAACACTTTATAAACCTCTTTTATTGCATTTCTTGTATTAAGGTAATAAATATTTAAGCATTGATTTTGCCCCTCCCCCTATACTTACCTGAGCCCCCATTGGATTCAGCGTTGTGCCCGTCTGTAGCTCTTCTCTCTCTTCTCTTCCCTCACTTCCGGGTCTCACTGGCTTTGCTGGAACCCCGAGAGCCAATCCAGTGCTGCTGTCAGTCAAAGCCAGGGGGGCGGGAACAGGACGAGCCATGAGCGCCAGCGGGGGAGCCGAGAAGAAGAGGAGCCAGGAGCGCCAGCAGTGGAGCCAAGAAGAGGAGCCAGGAGCGCCAGCAGGGGAGCCGAGAAGAAGAGGAGCCAGGAGCGCCAGCGGGGGAGCCGAGAAGAAGAGGAGCCAGGAGCTCCAGCGGGGGAGCCGAGAAGAAGAGGAGCCAGGAGCTCCAGCGGGGGAGCCGATAAGAAGAGGAGCCAGGAGCTCCAGTGGGGGAGCCGAGAAGAAGAGGAGCCAGGAGCTCCAGCGGGGGAGCCGAGAAGAGGATGAGCCAGGAGCGCCAGCGGGGGAGCCGAGAAGAAGAGGAGCCAGGAGCGCCAGCGGGGGAGCCGAGAAGAGGATGAGCCAGGAGCTCCAGCGGGGGAGCCGAGAAGAGGATGAGCCAGGAGCTCCAGCGGGGGAGCCGAGAAGAGGATGAGCCAGGAGCGCCAGCCGAGAAGAAGAGGAGCCAGGAGCGCCAGCGGGGGAGCCGAGAAGAAGACGAGCCGGGGGAGCCAGGAGCGCCAGCGGGGGAGCCGGGAAGAAGAGGAGCCAGGAGCACCAGCGGGGGAGCCAAGAAGAAGACGAGCCGGGGGAGCCAGGAGCGCCAGCGGAGGAGCCGAGAAGAAGAGGAGCCAGGAGCGCCAGCAGGGGAGCCGAGAAGAGGAGCCAGGAGCTCCAGCGGGGGAGCCGAGAAGACGATCAGCCAGGAGCGCCAGCGGGGGAGCCGAGAAGAAGAGGAGCCAGGAGCGCCAGCAGGGGAGCCGAGAAGAGGATGAGCCAGGAGCGCCAGCCGAGAAGAAGAGGAGCCAGGAGCGCCAGCGGGGGAGCCGAGAAGAAGACGAGCCGGGGGAGCCAGGAGCGCCAGCGGGGGAGCCGAGAAGAAGAGGAGCCAGGAGCACCAGCGGGGGAGCCAAGAAGAGGAGCCAGGAGCGCCAGCGGGGGAGCCGAGAAGAAGACGAGCCGGGGGAGCCAGGAGCGCCAGCGGGGGAGCCGGGAAGAAGAGGAGCCAGGAGCACCAGCGGGGGAGCCGAGAAGAAGACGAGCCGGGGGAGCCAGGAGCGCCAGCGGAGGAGCCGAGAAGAAGAGGAGCCAGGAGCGCCAGCAGGGGAGCCGAGAAGAGGAGCCAGGAGCTCCAGCGGGGGAGCCGAGAAGACGATGAGCCAGGAGCGCCAGCGGGGGAGCCAAGAAGAAGAGGAGCCAGGAGCGCCAGCAGGGGAGCCGAGAAGAGGATGAGCCAGGAGCGCCAGCCGAGAAGAAGAGGAGCCAGGAGCGCCAGCGGGGGAGCAGAGAAGAAGACGAGCCGGGGGAGCCAGGAGCGCCAGCGGGGGAGCCGAGAAGAAGAGGAGCCAGGAGCACCAGCGGGGGAGCCAAGAAGAGGACGAGCCAGGAGTGCCAGCAGGGGAGCCAAGAAGAGGACGAGCCAGGAGCGCCAGCGGGGGAGCCAAGAAGAGGACGAGCCAGGAGCGCCAGCGGGGGAGCCAAGAAGAGGACGAGCAAGGAGTGCCAGCTGGGGAGCCAAGAAGAGGACGAGCCAGGAGCGCCAGCAGGGGAGCCAAGAAGAGGACGAGCCAGGAGTGCCAGCGGGGGAGCCAAGAAGAGGACGAGCCAGGAGCGCCAGCGGGGGAGCCAGGAGTGCCAGCGGGGGGAGCCGAGAAGAAGAGGAGCCAGGAGCGCCAGCGGAGGAGCCGAGAAGAAGAGGAGCCAGGAGCACCAGCGGGGGAGCCGAGAAGAGGACGAGCCAGGAGCGCCAGCGGGGGAGCCGAGAAGAGGACGAGCCAGGAGCACCAGCGGGGGAGCCGAGAAGAGGAGCCAGGAGCGCCAGCGGAGGAGCCGAGAAGAAGAAGAGGAGCCAGGAGCACCAGCGGGGGAGCCGAGAAGAGGACGAGCCAGGAGCGCCAGCGGGGGAGCCGAGAAGAGGACGAGCCAGGAGCGCCAGCGGGGGAGCCAGGAGTGCCAGCGGGGAAGCCGAGAAGAAGAAGAGGAGCCAGGAGCACCAGCGGGGGAGCCCAGAAGAGGAGGAACCAGGAGCGCCAGCGGGGGAGCCGAGAAGAGGAGGAGCCAGGAGCATCAGCGGGGGAGCCGAGAAGAGGAGCCAGGAGCGCCAGCGGGGGAGCCGAGAAGAGGACAAGCCAGAGCGCCAGCGGGGGAGCCGAGAAGAAGAGTAAAAGCCAAGAGCACCAGCGGGGGAGCCGAGAAGAGGAGGAGCCAGGAGCGCCAGCGGGGGAGCCGAGAAGAGGAGGAGCCAGGAGCGCCAGCGGGGGAGCCGAGAAGAGGAGGAGCCAGGAGCGCCAGCGGGGGAGCCGAGAAGAGGAGGAGCCAGGAGCACCAGCGGGGGAGCCGAGAAAAAGAGGAGCCAGGAGCGCCAGCAAGGGAGCCGAGAAGAGGAGCCAGGAGCACCAGCGGTGGAGCTGAGAAGAGGACGAGCCAGGAGCGCCAGCGGGGGAGCCAGGAGTGCCAGCGGGGGAGCCGAGAAGAAGAGGAGTCAGGAGCGCCAGCGGGGGAGCCGAGAAGAGGAGGAGCCAGGAGCGCCGGCAGGGGAGCCGAGAAGACGAGCCAGGAGCAGCAGCGGGGGAGCCGAGAAGAAGAGGAGCCAGGAGCGCCAGCGGGGGATCGGAGGAGCAAGTAGGGCCGGCGGGGGATCGGAGGAGCAAGTAGGGCCGGCGGGGGAGCCGAGGAGGAGCTAGTAGGGCCGGCTGGGGAGCTGAGGAGGAGCCAGTAGGGCCGGCGGGGGAGCCGAGGAGGAGCCAGTAGGGCCGGCGGGGGAGCCGAGGAGGAGCCAGTAGGGCCGGCGGGGGAGCCGAGGAGGAGCCAGTAGGGCCGGCGGGGGAGCCGAGGAGGAGCCAGTAGGGCCGGCGGGGGAGCCGAGGAGGAGCCAGTAGGGCCGGCGGGGGAGCCGAGGAGGAACCAGGAAGAAGAGGAGCCAGGAGTTCCAGCGGGGGAGCCGAGAAGAAGAAGAGGAGCCAGGAGCGCCAGCGGGGGAGCCGAGAAGAAGAAGAGGAGCCAGGAGCGCCAGCGGGGGAGCCGAGAAGAAGAGGAACCAGGAGCGCCAGCGGGGGAGCCGAGGAGGAGCAAGTAGGGCCGGCGGGGGAGCCGAGGGAGGCACAAGTAGGGCCGGCGGGGGAGCCGAGGAGGAGCTAGTAGGGCCGGCGGGGGAGCCGAGGAGGCACAAGTAGGGCCAGAGGGGGAGCCGAGGAGGAGCTAGCAGGGCCAGCGGGGGACCCGAGGAGCTAGCAGGGGCGGCGGGGGAGCCGAGGAGGAGCTAGCAGGGCCGGCGGGGGAGCCGAGGAGGAGCTAGCAGGGCCGGCGGGGGAGCCGAGAAGGGGCTAGCAGGGCCGGCGGGGGAGCCAAGGAGGAGCTAGCAGGGGCGGCGGGGGAGCCGAGGAGGAGCTAGCAGGGGCGGCGGGGGAGCCGAGAAGAGGAGGAGCCAGGAGCGCCAGCGGGAGACCCGAGAAGAGGAGCCAGGAGCGCCGGTGGGGGAGCCAAGGAGGAGCAAGTAGGGCCGGCGGGGGAGCCGAGGAGGAGCTAGTAGGGCCGGCGGGGGAGCCGAGGAGGAGCTAGTAGGGCCGGCGGGGGAGCCGAGGAGGAGCTAGTAGGGCCGGCGGGGGAGCCGAGGAGGAGCTAGCAGGGCCGGCGGGGGAGCCGAGGAGGAGCTAGCAGGGGCGGCGGGGGAGCCGAGGAGGAGCTAGCAGGGACGGCGGGGGAGCCGAGAAGAGGAGGAGCCAGGAGCGCCAGCGGGAGACCCGAGAAGAGGAGCCAGGAGCGCCGGTGGGGGAGCCAAGGAGGAGCAAGTAGGGCCGGCGGGGGAGCCGAGGAGGAGCTAGTAGGGCCGGCGGGGGAGCCGAGGAGGAGCTAGTAGGGCCGGCGGGGGAGCCGAGGAGGCACAAGTAGGGCCGGAGGGGGAGCCGAGGAGGAGCTAGCAGGGGCGGCGAGGGAGCCGAGGAGGAGCTAGCAGGGGCGGTGGGGGAGCCGAGAAGAGGAGGAGCCAGGAGCGCCAGCGGGAGACCCGAGAAGAGGAGCCAGGAGCGCCGGTGGGGGAGCCAAGGAGGAGCAAGTAGGGCCGGCGGGGGAACCGAGAAGAGGATGAGCCAGGAGCACCGGCGGGGGAGCCAAGAAAAGGAGGAGCCTGGAGCGCCAGCAGGGGAGCCGAGTAGAGGAAGAGCCAGGAGCGCCAGTGGGGACCCGAGAAGAGATGCCAGGAGCGCCGGCGGGGGACCCGAGAAGAGGTGGAGCCAGGAGTGCTGGCGGGAGAGCCGAGGAGGAGCCAGGAGTCCGGGGAGTGCCGGCAGGGGACCCGAGAAAAGGGGAGCCGAGGAGCCAGGAGTACGGAATGCTGGCGGGGAAGCCGAGAAGAGGAGGAGCCTGGAACGCCGGTGGGGGAGCTGAGAAGAGGAGCCAGGAGCACCGGCGGGGGAGTCAAGAGGAGGAGCCAAGAGCGCCGGCGGAGGAGGAGCCAGGAGTCCGGTGGGGGAGCCGAGGAGGAGCAAGTAGGGCCGGCGGGGGAACCGAGAAAAAGGAGGAGCCAGGAGTGCCGGCGGGGGAGCCAAGGAGGAGCCAGGAGTCCGGGGAGTGCCGGCAGGGGACCCGAGAAAAGGGGTAGCCGAGGAGACAGGAGTACGGAATGCTATCGGGAAAGCCGAGAAGAAGAAGAGGAGCCAGGAGCACCAGCGGGGGAGCCCAGAAGAGGAGGAACCAGGAGCGCCAGCGGGGGAGCCGAGAAGAGGAGGAGCCAGGAGCATCAGCGGGGGAGCCGAGAAGAGGAGCCAGGAGCGCCAGCGGGGGAGCCGAGAAGAGGACAAGCCAGAGCGCCAGCGGGGGAGCCGAGAAGAAGAGGAAAAGCCAAGAGCACCAGCGGGGGAGCCGAGAAGAGGAGGAGCCAGGAGCGCCAGCGGGGGAGCCGAGAAGAGGAGGAGCCAGGAGCGCCAGCGGGGGAGCCGAGAAGAGGAGGAGCCAGGAGCGCCAGCGGGGGAGCCGAGAAGAGGAGGAGCCAGGAGCGCCAGCGGGGGAGCCGAGAAGAGGAGGAGCCAGGAGCACCAGCGGGGGAGCCGAGAAAAAGAGGAGCCAGGAGCGCCAGCAAGGGAGCCGAGAAGAGGAGCCAGGAGCACCAGCGGTGGAGCTGAGAAGAGGACGAGCCAGGAGCGCCAGCGGGGGAGCCAGGAGTGCCAGCGGGGGAGCCGAGAAGAAGAGGAGTCAGGAGCGCCAGCGGGGGAGCCGAGAAGAGGAGGAGCCAGGAGCGCCGGCAGGGGAGCCGAGAAGACGAGCCAGGAGCAGCAGCGGGGGAGCCGAGAAGAAGAGGAGCCAGGAGCGCCAGCGGGGGATCGGAGGAGCAAGTAGGGCCGGCGGGGGATCGGAGGAGCAAGTAGGGCCGGCGGGGGAGCCGAGGAGGAGCTAGTAGGGCCGGCTGGGGAGCTGAGGAGGAGCCAGTAGGGCCGGCGGGGGAGCCGAGGAGGAGCCAGTAGGGCCGGCGGGGGAGCCGAGGAGGAGCCAGTAGGGCCGGCGGGGGAGCCGAGGAGGAGCCAGTAGGGCCGGCGGGGGAGCCGAGGAGGAGCCAGTAGGGCCGGCGGGGGAGCCGAGGAGGAACCAGGAAGAAGAGGAGCCAGGAGTTCCAGCGGGGGAGCCGAGAAGAAGAAGAGGAGCCAGGAGCGCCAGCGGGGGAGCCGAGAAGAAGAAGAGGAGCCAGGAGCGCCAGCGGGGGAGCCGAGAAGAAGAGGAACCAGGAGCGCCAGCGGGGGAGCCGAGGAGGAGCAAGTAGGGCCGGCGGGGGAGCCGAGGGAGGCACAAGTAGGGCCGGCGGGGGAGCCGAGGAGGAGCTAGTAGGGCCGGCGGGGGAGCCGAGGAGGCACAAGTAGGGCCAGAGGGGGAGCCGAGGAGGAGCTAGCAGGGCCAGCGGGGGACCCGAGGAGCTAGCAGGGGCGGCGGGGGAGCCGAGGAGGAGCTAGCAGGGCCGGCGGGGGAGCCGAGGAGGAGCTAGCAGGGCCGGCGGGGGAGCCGAGGAGGAGCTAGCAGGGCCGGCGGGGGAGCCAAGGAGGAGTTAGCAGGGGCGGCGGGGGAGCCAAGGAGGAGCTAGCAGGGGCGGCGGGGGAGCCGAGAAGAGGAGGAGCCAGGAGCGCCAGCGGGAGACCCGAGAAGAGGAGCCAGGAGCGCCGGTGGGGGAGCCAAGGAGGAGCAAGTAGGGCCGGCGGGGGAGCCGAGGAGGAGCTAGTAGGGCCGGCGGGGGAGCCGAGGAGGAGCTAGTAGGGCCGGCGGGGGAGCCGAGGAGGAGCTAGTAGGGCCGGCGGGGGAGCCGAGGAGGAGCTAGTAGGGCCGGCGGGGGAGCCGAGGAGGAGCTAGCAGGGGCGGCGGGGGAGCCGAGGAGGAGCTAGCAGGGACGGCGGGGGAGCCGAGAAGAGGAGGAGCCAGGAGCGCCAGCGGGAGACCCGAGAAGAGGAGCCAGGAGCGCCGGTGGGGGAGCCAAGGAGGAGCAAGTAGGGCCGGCGGGGGAGCCGAGGAGGAGCTAGTAGGGCCGGCGGGGGAGCCGAGGAGGAGCTAGTAGGGCCGGCGGGGGAGCCGAGGAGGAGCTAGTAGGGCCGGAGGGGGAGCCGAGGAGGAGCTAGCAGGGGCGGCGAGGGAGCCGAGGAGGAGCTAGCAGGGGCGGTGGGGGAGCCGAGAAGAGGAGGAGCCAGGAGCGCCAGCGGGAGACCCGAGAAGAGGAGCCAGGAGCGCCGGTGGGGGAGCCAAGGAGGAGCAAGTAGGGCCGGCGGGGGAACCGAGAAGAGGATGAGCCAGGAGCACCGGCGGGGGAGCCAAAAAAAGGAGGAGCCTGGAGCGCCAGCAGGGGAGCCGAGTAGAGGAAGAGCCAGGAGCGCCAGTGGGGGACCCGAGAAGAGATGCCAGGAGCGCCGGCGGGGGACCCGAGAAGAGGTGGAGCCAGGAGTGCTGGCGGGAGAGCCGAGGAGGAGCCAGGAGTCCGGGGAGTGCCGGCAGGGGACCCGAGAAAAGGGGGAGCCGAGGAGCCAGGAGTACGGAATGCTGGCGGGGAAGCCGAGAAGAGGAGGAGCCTGGAACGCCGGTGGGGGAGCTGAGAAGAGGAGCCAGGAGCGCCGGCGGGGGAGTCAAGAGGAGGAGCCAAGAGCGCCGGCGGAGGAGGAGCCAGGAGTCCGGTGGGGGAGCCGAGGAGGAGCAAGTAGGGCCGGCGGGGGAACCGAGAAAAAGGAGGAGCCAGGAGTGCCGGCGGGGGAGCCAAGGAGGAGCCAGGAGTCCGGGGAGTGCCGGCAGGGGACCCGAGAAAAGGGGTAGCCGAGGAGACAGGAGTACGGAATGCTGGCGGGAAAGCCGAGAAGAGGAGGAGCCTGGAACGCCGGTGGGGGAGCTGAGAAGAGGAGGAGCCAGGAGCGCCGGCAGGGGAGTCAAGGAGGAGCCAAGAGCGCCGAGGAGGAGGAGCCAGGAGTCCGGAGTGTCGGTGGGGGGCCCGAGAAAAGGAAGAGTCTGGGAGTGCTGGCGGGGGAGCCGAGAAGAGGAAGAGCCAGGAACGCCGGTGGGGGAGCCAAGGAGG